>CAEGAE010091445.1:0-99344 GCA_903067095.1 Girardinus metallicus | reverse complement strand
TTAAAGAGACAGAGGCCAATTTCAAAAGTCAGATGCAAAGTCGAATTTCTTTAAAGGTATTTGTGATACATAAAGTATTTTCATAACCACTGATGGTGACATAATTACTTTATAAAGCTATAAAGTAACACTGTACCTGGAAAGTACATCATCCTGCACCTTTAAGCAAATCAGTTTGACATGAAAGCTAAAAAAAAGCAGTTCTATTAATAACTTTGCTTGTTGTAAAACACAGAGTCAAAAGCAAATCTTCTGGAAAGTGTAACTGATAGGAGCTTGTTAGACTTCAATCTACTTTTATCCTTTTCTTTCTTGTCTTTGTTTCCTTGACATGAAAAACTTCATGCTTCTATTTTTAGACAATAATGAGTCGATGAACACAACTGCTTTCTCTTTTAGCCCGACTTGAATTTCAGCTCAGGGTCAAATTCAACTCTAATCTTGACATTAATGTGTAACTAATCCCCCTGTGAAAGCATAGCCCCGCCCCCTGACCAATTTAGGACGTTTTTTGCTGGCTTTTCCTAGCTAGCGTCTGTTGGATGACATATTTGCCATAATTTGGGAGATTTGGCAAAACTATTTGGTTTAGATTTGTTCGTCTTTTCGTGGAATCGGCTGTTATTAGCTTACAACAGAACCTACTGTAGTTCTGTTGTAAGAACTACAGTAGGACTAGCTGTGTGTCGGGTTTGAACTTCTCTTAATACTACAACTCTAACTGTGTCAGATTAGCTCACCGTCTTCAATAACTGAAAAGTCAGCAGCTACAAATTTAAATAATCTTTATTTTGTTTTTGAAAGGAGTCAATGTTGTAAATAAAATATGACTCTTCAGCCAAAGGATACATGCAAATCCCAGATAAAGATTGCGATTGTTTAGGACGAGGCTTTACTTTCAGTTCTTCTCCACATGTTGGAGTGATGCAACAGCAGATTGCCTCAGGAACACAGACTTGTTTACTACTGAGTGGCTCTGTCCTTCCTCTTTTAGCTCTTTTAACCAATATTAGGAAACAGTTCCTTAATATTGGTCACAAAGTATGATTGAGTATTAGGGCCGTACTAAGACAAAAAAAATAATTAACTGGAATAAACTTGTATAAGAATAAAGAAAATAAAGGCGTAATATTCAAATTTTATCCTTGTCATATTATGACTTTATTCTCATAATATTGACTTTATTTTTGTAATATTCTGATATTACTCGGTTCCGCCCGGAGTCTCGGGCGGAACAGAGGCACGGGGAGTCTCGGGCGGAACCGAGGCACGGGGAGTCTCGGGCAGAACAGAGGCACGGGGAGTCTCGGGCGGAACCGAGGCACGGGGAGTCTCGGGCGGAACCGAGGCACAGTGAGTCTCGGGCGGAACCGAGGCACAGGGAGTCTCGGGCGGAACCGAGGCACAGGGAGTCTCGGGCGGAGTCTCGGGCGGAACCGAGGCACAGTGAGGCTGGGGCGGAGTCTCGGGCGGAGTCTCGGGCGGAACCGAGGCACAGGGAGGCTCAGGCGACGGCGCAGCAGCTGGCTCAGGCGACGGCGCAGCAGCTGGCTCAGGTGACGGCACAGCAGCTGGCTCAGGCGACGGCGCAGCAGCTGGCTCAGGCGACGGCGCAGCAGCTGGCTCAGGCGACGGCACAGCAGCTGGCTCAGGCGACGGCGCAGCAACTGGCTCAGGAAGCGCCCAAGCCGCCGAGCGTGCCGCCTACCGCCCCGGCGACAGCCTAGCCGCTTGGAAACCCATAACTATGGGAACCACGGCTGGGGCGGCGGCCGCTGGGACAGCCACCGGCGTGCAGACTGGCACAGACACAGGAACTGGATCGGGTGGAACCGGAACTGGAGGAGTCGGGGCTGGTGGAGCGGCGACTGGAGCGGGGACTGGAACGGGAGCTGGTGGAGCGGCGACTGGAACTTTGACTGGAACGAGAGCTGGTGGAGCGGCGACTGGAGCGGGGACTGGAACGGGAGCTGGTGGAGCGGCGACTGGAACTGGGACTGGAACGAGAGCTGGTGGAGCGGCGACTGGAGCGGGGACTGGAACGGGAGCTGGTGGAGCGGCGACTGGAGCGGGGACTGGAGCGGGAGCTGGAGGTCGTGATCTCCTTGCCAGCTCCGCCTTACCGTCTGGAACTCGCGCTCCACCTCAAGGAGAAACTCCTCCAAACCCAGGTAAGGTAAACGCGGGATCCATGTATCCAGCAGACACAGCATGCGGGTTGCGGCGTTGAGACGGCAGCTTGGAGAATAAGGCTTGGACACCTCATTGCTATACCTTCTGCTCTCCCTCATCAGAAAGTGTCTATCGCTGGGGTCCCTGGTGTTTTTAGTGGCGTTCCTCACCGTTTCGGGTCGGATTGTACTGTCACGATATGCGGTTATGAGGTGGTGAGAATGAACGCTTGAGGACCCAGGATGAGGAGGTAAGAGGTGGTTTTAATGATTTTCGGTAGCTTACAGAACAGTCCACGGAAAACATAGGCAGCACAGTGACCCCCAACTACGGCTAATCACTGGTAGCAACTGAAACGAGGAACTGACTTTGAAAGCTAAGCCGACACAGGACTTCACAGTTCCACCGTGTCGACCGCCAAACTAACTAAGGATACCGGGAACCTAAACACAAGACATTACTAAGACACAGACACTGACACTGACACTTCCGACAACAATCCGACCCTGGACCGGGACAATAGGTGGGTATAAATACAGAGGGAAACAATCAAGGAACACGAGGGACAGGTGCAAACAATCAACGGACTACAAGACTATGGGATTACACAAAGGACAAAATACTAAATAAACACAGGGAAAAACTCAAATCACGACAAGTATATATTTTTTATCTTTAAAATTAGTTTGTATGATGAGAATTTATTTTATGTTTTTTGTTTATCATTTGTTTCATGTCATCCAACAACAAAAACATTTCTTGGTAAGTTACTGCAGAACTTTAGCTGGAAAATATGGATCATTTCCTGAATGCAAACACCTGAGAAGCAGAACAGAGAAGTAAATATAATGTCCATGTCCTGCAGAGTTTTGGGTCATGTGACATTACCTCACTGTAAACAATGACATCACTCTGCCGTTGTAGTTCTAGCGTGGAAATAATGGAGGAAGTGATTTACATCAACCTCATTAATATTTTTCATGAATTACGTGAATATTGTGCTCTTCAGTATTACAATAATCTAAAATGAGGCAACAAATTATTTTTTATATCTTTTCAGTCCACATAAAAGTCAACAATTGAAACTATTTAAAAGATTGTTTTTAACCTATACTGAAAAGTATCTTAATGTACTGTACAATACTTGGTTGCATGAATTATTGCCAATCAAACACAGAAACACTGTGGTCATCTAACCAGATATCGGTACTTTTACAAGGACAAACAGCTGCTAAGTTCTACCAATAAATGAAATGTCCCAACTTCGCTTAACCCAATTAATGTTACTGTTGCTTCTCAGTCCTCAAAATGGCTGCAGTTATACCTGTTGCTTCTGTACTTTTCCCCTTCCGCTCAATTTTACTTTACTGTTCTTTGAATCCTATTATTAAACTGATTTGATCTGAAATTATATTTTTAAGACACTGAACTGTGTTGCTTTTGTTATCTGTAATCATCAAAATTAACAGAAATAAATGATTGAGATAAAAAACTGTTTCACTTTTTTAATTAAATTACTGAAACTTTATATTATATATGTGAACATTCCTCTTTCAAACCTGTTGAGAATATGTAATTTAGTTAAAGGTGTTTTTTAATAGGAGAGAAGCTGGTGAATAAGACAGTCCCTGGTTGTCATGGTAATTGGTTGCTATGGTGATTGCCCTCCTGTTCTGGAAAGCAGCGCCACTCTCTTTATCACATATTCTGACTGAACAACAATTTAAGCCTCAGACAAACATTCAATGTATAAAAACTAAAAGTTGCACTGGTTAAGTTTTTGGCATGTAGTTTCAGAAAACTCTTGTGGTCATAGATGGAAAATTTTACGGATCTGCAGTGTTTTATGTTGGACATATGAAAGGCTAAAGGAGCCGACAATTCCAGTTGGGAAAAGAATTTAGCCTTGAAATATAACGGGAGTGAATAAGAGCGTGGGTGTGCGCTCTCTGCACTCTGAGCTGATTTGACAGAAAACTGTAAGTCATACAGCAGTGGGAGACATAGTGAATAAAAGTAGACAGAAATACCTACGTTTTGATGTGTAAACTGTACGTGTGCAGGTGAAACTGTGAACGTAACAGTAGCTGGAATCCAAAACGCTTCTGAATATTTCACAGGGGTCCTAACCGACAGTGTGTGACATCATCAGTAAGTTGAAGCTTCTGTGGGAAAATCTGAAAAAAAAAAAAATCATCAAACTTAAACTGTGATTCCAGAAAACTGCAAAAGCTTTTAAAAAGAAAATTTAAACAATCACAGTCCAACTTCCTTTGAACTGTTAAAACTCTGAATGGTGTTTCCGGTGGAAAGTCTGGCTGAAATATGACGCTTCAAAATGGGATAAGTTTATTTTACTGGTTTGGCCTAAATCATGTTATTGTCTACAGAAAAATACATGGGCTGATTTCTGCAGATTTTATAAAAACTATACTTCATATTGCAGCCAAACGCGACAGAAACACATATTTAGAAATGTTTTCATGGTTTTTCCAGCAAAATCGAGATTACAGTCAAACAGAAAAATATTCTGAATAGTAATTCATTTTTGCATCAGCGCCTGTATTTAACCTTCGACTTTCCGTCAGCAGATAGTCACCACAGCACTGAGGCATGTTCTGCATTTAGAGAGATCTACTTTAGCACAATAGTTGCCTTTTGTTTAGAGATTAAGAAGAGAATCAGCAGAAACCACAACCTGTTTACAAAAGTCATTATATAACAACTTTTTAGACCTCTGGGATGTTATAATAGTTTATTAGATATGCCAAGAAAATGCAGGGAATTTTCATCACACCAAACTCAAAGGGGGGATTTTTCTGAATACAAGGGAAGCAACTTTAACCTCAGCGAACAGTAACTGTAGCCACTATAAAAAAGCTGCTTTTTATAACGCCTGACTTCCTGCAAGGTTCAGAGAAGTTTTTCAATCAAAACGTGCAAATATTCCCCCTAACTTGGTGTACATTTAAGCAACAATGCAAAACAAAGATTTGTTTAGTAATGTAAACCTGTTTTGATAAAGGTAGGACTTATCTAAAAAGTGATTGTTAATAAGTGAGGTGTCAAACGCATCAGATAAGCTTATTTAAATTAAAAAAGACTTTTAAAAGAATCACAAAATGATTACAAATAAATGTATTTGAATCAGGAATGGGAATTAATCACTGTTTATTTTCTGTGAAAAAATTCTCATAAGAATTTTGATTTATTGTTGTCTTGATAAATTCTAGTTAATAGTAATTAACACTAATAATTAATATTTAGCACAATTAAAATACAGATCAATGATATTAAGAACAAAACAATAACTGACATTCTGCAGACAGCCACTTTTAATGCACAAAGTTTTCCAAATATATATATATTGGAGTAACTGGTATCACAATTATTGAGCTGCTATTACGCAAAAGGAATTTATTGCAGTCTAAATAAGACAAAAAAATCAACCCCCAAAAAAAGTAGAAACTGTGGGTCTGCCTTGTACTAACGCAATCTTGCAAGACAGTATTTATGGTTTCAGTCTCTTTTATTAGATTTACTAATCCGCTTTCTGCAAAAATCCAACCATTTTGTTGATTCCAGTAATCAATATCAATATCATTTCATAGTTTGTTATTGAGCATAGAAAGTGAAAAAATAAAGCATGAAATTTATTTTAAAAATGTCATAAGAATAAAACATGTTTGTGGCCCCACGTGGTTTTAAAAAAGTGTGGACACCATTTAATCAGTTTCAACTGCTTAAAGTAAAACTTTTTTGCTCTGAAGAAACAAATAATTTATTTATATCTATCAGTTTCTGTGATGGAAGGTAGGCTGCCATTACAGGTCACTACTTCCGCCGTCCGGTTTTATACTTCCGGGTAGCCAACGCGAGGAGAGCTGACGACAAATTCGGTTGTTTAGCGCGGTAACGGGCGGCTTTATCAATTCAAACATGACTCCGGGTTCAACTTTTTGTCAGCTGTCACAACAGCTCAAAAAAAAGTTAAAAACCAGCTAGTCAAAAGAAGAAAACGGTTTCCGCTATGAATTATGGGTAATGGCGCGAAGTCAGCAATATTATGGCTAGCTTAGCATTAGCAGATTCATTGATCACTTTATTTTGAGAAGTTTCCTTATGATGGAAAATTATTTTTACTTATTTTTGATTCCCAAGAAAGGACGCTCAATGGTTTAATAATAAATTTTGAATTTTTTTCACTAATTCTTCTAATCAGAAATGTAAATTTGTTAATAAAATGCCGTATTTTCTTCATTTTGTGAAGGATGTACAACTATATGTTAAATCAATAACAGATTACCAACAAAATGGCTGTCAGGACAATTTCCATATGTAAATATGTGCACATATTTGTCTAAGTAACACCCCCGGTTGTATGTTTGTGCAAGTGCTGCATACTTTTACCTAATTCATTTGTTTGATGCATACAGACTTTTGCTCTTACTACCATTTTTGCATTTTATTGTGTTTTTTGTGCTATGAATGTTTAATTCTTATCGGTACACTTTGTTGTAGCTATTGTTTTAAAGTGTTTTGTAAAATAAAGTAAGTAGTAGTAGTATATCTGCTGTTTGTTTAAATAAAGCTTCTTAAAAAGTTGATTTTTATGCATTTTATAAAAACATTTGTCTGACAACACACTGCATGGACGACTGAGCTGCGCAAACAGGAATCACCCAGAGAGCTTCTGTTTATTAAAATAGTTTATTTAGAAGTCTTTTGTCACAAAAGCGAGACATTTTGTCTCCAGACGTCCTCGTCTCACCTGCTGGACTGCAACGAAAAGCGTGACACGAAGAAAATCAAACACTGGTTCGTCACTTAAGAGCCAAGAAGAAGAAAACCAAAAGTAGATTATAAAAAAAAAAAAAAAACAATACTTCACATCCTTATGATCTTTATTCTTACACAGGAAATTATCTGACAAGCTGCTGCTGCTTCTGTACAACATGTGAAGGTAAAACTGAAGGGAAAAAATGAAGGAACAGGACGATGGTGATGAAGAGGAGAGGAGTCCAGGTGAGGAAGATGCTTCCGATCATCTCTTCCGCTCTCGCAAAGTCGAGTCCACGTGTCGTTCCTAACCTCCGACCCCGCCTGCGTCCTGCCGGGGCCGCCGCGCCGACCAGCGGCGGCCCGGGCGGGGGAAAGGAAAACCTCCACCTGCCTGACCGCGGCGCTCATTTGGTGGGGATCTTCGCTCGTTTCCGGGCGATGGCGTCCTCCACGGCCTTCAGCTGCTTCAGCAGCTCCTCACGCCGCGACAGCGTGTTGCTGGCTTTGCTGGGACTCGGACCGGACCCGGCGGCGATGGCGGCGGGGGCCGGGCCGGGCGGCTTGCTCGATGGCGCAGCCGGGCCTTTCCCAGACGACTTTGGCGGAGGAGACAGAGGGCGTTTCCTGGAAAACAGAGAGAGAAAGAGAGAAAGGGATCAGAGGTGAAGTTTCACTCAGATGATTGTTTCAGGACGTGAGTCAGAAAAAAAGGAGAAACAAAGAGAGTAAAAAAGCTGCAGAAGTCAAAAGATGAGTATCGCCACTCTCACCAGTTTCTACTGTTTACGTCAGATCTAACTTTTCTTACATCATTCCTACATTTTTAGGGCAGCAGCCAACGATTAATCGATTGACGATTAATCGGATACTGCCATCATTATCTACAAAAACTCAATTAATATGAGTCACAACATTTAAATTCCCTTTAGAATAAAAAAAACGTATTTTTGAATTTGAAAAACATTGGCACATTGCAGATTTTTCATCTGACCCAGGATTGTCCAACGTGTGGCCCGGGGGCCATTTGTGGCCCTTCCTTAGAATTCTGACTTCAATCAAATCATAAGACACAATTCTGAGAAAAAAAGTCAGAATTATGAGATTAAAGTTAGAATTTCCACCACAACTTTTGTTTTCTTTAAAATGAAGTAAATTTGCAGCCCTCTGGATGATTCTGTTTGGCCCCTCAGTCCACAATTCATGAAGGGAGAGAATCTGCAATTAAACTTGAGATTTTTACAGACCAATAAAATGTTCTTGCATTTTTATTTAGGTACAAAACTAAGCATTTTTCTTTTAACAATATTTCTGTTTTCTTTGCTACAACCAGCAAGCACTGCCCAACCATTGTTGCCAAATCAAAAAGAAAAAAAACGAGAATTAACCCCCCTCCAATTCTTTTTTAATAAAATGTGCAAGGCACTAATTATATGTATTGTATTCAACAAAGAGTTGCAAATTCCTTTTCTACAATAATTAGACTACTTTGCTCTTCATATCTTTGGATCTCAAAGGACTTTGTTAAAACATTGTCTGTTTAGTATATTACTGAAGAGATAAAAACAAATGTCTTCTTTGAAAAGCATTAGTAGAGCCTCCTGAACAATCAATATGAATGCAGTGAAGTGGTTTCTGGATGGTAAGTCAACCACTAAGCACTTTGTCTTTTCCAGCAGCCATTGCACAGAGCATACAGCGGGAAAACCAGTTGACCAAATGTGCTGGAACTCAGCTTGGGTTGCTAGGTGACGGCGCAGTGCCCTGTATGACTCAACATTCTGAAGGTTTCTGAAACGGCTCGTTTTCCAGTCATCAGAAACATAAACTTGTTGATAAAAACCGGCTTTTTAAAGTGCCTGAGCTGTTTATAGAGCAGTGGAGTCTGAAATGGAAGTACAAGAATGTACAAAATTAGAATTTTATATATTAGTTACGTTAATTTCATATTATATATTAGTCACGACAAATTCTCACAACCAGGATCTTCTTCTCTTTAATGCAGATTCACTCTTTAAAGCTTGGTGTGGAGAATAAAAACAGAACTAAGACAAAGGAGTTCTGTCTGAAGCAGAAAACCACACAAACATTATGCGACAGCGCGATGATGGACTGATGACTCGGGACATTAAAGTCGTCTCCTCCGATCAGCCACCGGGAGTCGATCTGAAACGAGTCGGTTCGCATTGCTGCCGCCAAGAAGAAAATCGAAGCCTCAGGCTGAAATCAGACGATGTTGATTTAATGGGCAGGGAAATTATTTTGATCACCTTCTAATGTGAAATCTGAAAGACAATACTAACGAGACTGACACACACTAAATACAAATAAGAGGAAACGGGAGCCAAAGACTGTGATCAAACTGTAAAATCTGAATTGAAGTAAATGGGTAAAGACTATTTCAGAACATGGGAAGGAAGAAATATTTATATTGTTTACCTGAATTTTAAAAAAACCCTATATTTATGCATGATATGTTTTAGAAATATATAGGAAAGATTCAGCTGTTTTGACTTTCATAATGAACTATGTATAAAAAAATACACAGAGGAAGAATGAACAGCTTCTACTTCCACCAACACGTTTTTCCTGGTCGGCACTTTGTGTTCTTCCCACTGACAGGAAGTTAGATAATTTTATTTGCAATATAAAATTATCTATTTTATATTAGATATGTCTTGTTTTTTTTTCTCTCTTTGTTTTAATCATTGTGTGATGAAAGGAAAGGTTAAAAAATGACCAAAACAATTTTGTGTACTGAGTAAACTTATTAGTTTTAAAGACATTTAATATTTTAAATGTATATTTTCACACATCTTTTGCAGATTAAATTAATATAAAGTCTTTTTTTTGTTTGTATATTTTTATAACTTTTTTAAAGGTTTTTAATCTTTTTTATGCATTCAAATGCATACATATGTTTTGGTGTTTTATACAATTGCTATGCAATTTGGTATTTACCCAGATTACATGTAACAATTTTAGTACAACTCAACTTTTAAATAGTCTGTGTATTTTCAGTATTTTTCCTTAAAAATATATCCTGACATTTCTTTAGTGCAAAGGCGTTTAGTTAAAACACTTTTACACAAAGTATTTTCTTTTAGTGTAAAAAATAAAATCACTAAAACGTTTTCTTAGTGTTTTTTTAGTTTCTCATTTTGAATATTCTTATATAGTTAAAATATTTGAGAGGATTTTGTTAATATTAGCACTAGCTAATAGTATTCATGCTTTAGTTTAACCCCTGCTGATCAGTCATTGTTCTGATGTTTCACCACTCACTAAAGAGAAGCTACAGGTGTATGGGGGTATTTTCCTGCCATAATCCAAGAGCACACATTTCAGTTTGAAAGCAGAATTTCATGTCTTTTGTTCTCAAAACTTTTAATACTTTTGCTTTCATTTTCATTTTGAAAGCAGGACTTCATGTTTTTCTTCTCCTCAAAACTTTCAATGCTTGTACTCAAAGCTTCTCCTCGCGCTCACACTTAGAAGCGACTTAATTTTAAATTCAATTAATGCCGCCGGCACAGTTCTCAAAATAGTAAAAATAAAAAATAGAAAAATAAAGCTAAGAATGGCTAAATGTAACTTAAGACCAAGAATCTGGAGATATTTACCACTTTTTAAATTTATATTTTTTCCAAGTTTGTAGAAAATGTGTCGCAATTATCAAAAGGGTTAATAATAAATAACTTTAGAGTATTTAAAGAGCTGATGAAGAAAATCAACCAAAACAAAAAGAACAAAACAGAACAGAGCGACTCCAACATGCTGCCAGCAGGAGCGATGCAGTCCCAGAAACTAAAGCGATGCCAGAATGAGCATTAACTCCAATTAATGCTCATTTTTAGAGTATTTGTGAGTATTCTGCAGCTAACTGCATGTTAGAGATGTTTGTTTCTTTTGTTACACGCTTGGCGTCCCAGAAATGTGTTGGGAGAATTAAAGACCTTAATTTGGTGTTAAGCTGCAGAGATTTAAAGCTGCAGCCACTATTGCAGCAGATGAGCATGGCAGTCTGTAACTCCAGCAGATCCAATGCAACCTGAGAATCCTCATTCTGCAGTCCTTCGCCTAACCTTTAGCAAACAAATGTCAGACAAACACACGAATCACTAAAATAGATTTTATTTTCCTCTCTCGCTCTGATTGTTTCCTATGTTTATGAAACCATTTTCCTCTCAGCTCTCCGGCAGTGAAAAGAATCAATTGATAAAAAAAGGATCTTTTGAATGTTGGGGCATTCTGCTGGTGCGTATTTTTAAGCAATGGTTAGATGTGTCTGTGCTTCCACTTTTCACAGCGTGTTCCTCATTTGTGCTAAAGAAAAGCTCTTATGTAAATTCCTGCTGCATTCGGGTTTAGATGGCAAGTCGAATCGGGAAGAGAAGAAATTCCAGCTGACTGACAAACAGCACCGACCTGTCGCCCTGCGGGGGGCCCGGCCGCGGTCCCTGACCTCTGGGTCGCTCCATCTGCGGGGACATCTGAGGTCGACCGAGGTTCCTTTTATCGCGCCCTGAAAGACAACATTAAGGCTCGAGTGTGTCATGCAAGCCAAGCAGGTTTCAGTCTCTTTTCAATGAACATTTAATCATTTCTATGACCTTTAGAACCAGAAGCAACTAATTCACCAAATGAGGATGAAAATCTGCAGCTAGAATCTGAGTGCAGAGGTGAGTTTCTCTGCGTTTTAGAGCCATTTTGAAAATAAAAACAGAAGAAAACCTGCAATCAGTCAACCCCAGATCAAAGTCGCCTAATTTTCCTTCAATCGCCTCGGAAGACTGAAATTTCAGATTTTTTTTTTTTCGTATTAGCTCGTTAGCAGCTAGTTAGCAATAGCAACCACCTCGAGTCGGAGAACATAACGTATCAACCGTTTGGCTGACGGAAAAGTCCCACAAGAAGAAAATAAAATCATAAAATGTGAGATTAAATAGACAAAATTTAAGACCTGGTATTAACATATTTAAGGCCAAATGGATTAAAACATTTTTAAAGACATTTTAAGACCCAATTTTAGACAGGATTTTTAAGAGTAAAATCAGTTGCACAGAAACACTGAAGTCTCAGATTTTTCCCCCAATTCACTATAAAATTTGTATTTTCAGAATACAAATTTTATACATACACTTCTGGGAGCATAACGGAGATCAGATGAAGACAGAAGACCCATGTTTCGATTCATTATTTGGTATAATCATGTAAATTCCACATTTTCTCTTGGATTTAAAACTACTTCCTTCTTCACACAACCTTCCAATAAGATCATCAGCAGATGATTGGTTCATCTTCTGCCCTCAGTGAATAAACGTTTATTTCTTTGCACGTCAGGATAAAATTAAACGTTTCTGGCTCTCGGCAGGCCTTAAATTGAGATCCTAACAGAATTGTTTTAAATAAATGTCTGCGCTGCCATTTCATCTCGTCAGTCACATGATTTAAACAAAATCTCTAAACTCTTTGAGTAAAAAATTATTTCTGAATCAAACCGTGACCCTTAAAACCAAAATCGACTTGCCAGACACAGAGAGATTTGCATTTCTACATCTTTGGTACCCTGACTGCTCTCAGCTCAAGAGCTGTGCAACTGTTTTATTTTTTATCCGATGCAGAAGGAGAATTAACCCCCCGGCGGCTGACCTCTATCTGGAGACATGGCCATCCTCTTGCTGGCAGGAGAGCCGGGCCGGTCCTTGTCCGAAGGAAGGTAGCGCTTCCTGCCGCCTCGGTCTCCCTGCTGCTGGGAACCAAACAGAAATTGGTCAGACTTACGCCTGGAGAGCGGCTGAAACCAAACATGACCCAAACTTTCTACAGGACAAACAAAACGCTGTTTAGGGACCAAAAACACTTCACATCAAAGGCTCGTGTTTCAGATATTAAACTTTTCTGGATGATATATTATAATATTGTCGTTTTCAGACCAGTTTCAAGTGACATAATAATAAAAAAAAAACAAAAAAAAACAAGAACACGTTCTCAGAGATCAATAATCTACTTTAAATTCTAATAAACATTTAACACTGGAAATGGAAGACAGTTTAAATGTCCAAAATAAATAAACAAAACTATTTAGTCTCTAAACAAAATTGTCCTTCAAAAAAATATAAAAAAAGAAGGAACAGTTGAGACGAAAACATCAAACTGGAGATTTTCATCATCTAGTTTTTGGTAGAAAAAGAGTAAAACAAATAATCATCCAAATGGAGATTATTGAGCTTGTGAGTGATTGATTTATTGCAAAACAGGATGCATGATATCAGCAGAAACAAGAAGAATCACATTTAAATCGCATTCGCCTGCTATGGGGATGTAGCCAAAGTGTACGGAAAAAAAAACACCAAATTAAATTTAATAAATTAAATTATGTTTTAAATTTTAATTAAAAAAAAATCCCTAATTAAATCCAACATTTAATTAACATCAAGTATCATGATTTCTTTATAATATTTTGGTTTCTACTTCCTCTTTCTTCTGACCTCTAGACTTCAACACACCAACGCCGAAGCGCATCGGACGTTTATTCAGTTTTCCGCCTTTACTCTCTTGCAGAAATGCCAACAGTTTTCCTTCTTCTGGAATAAATTCAAAGAAGCTTTTAAGACCCCAAACTTCCCGCACAGTTCCCAGACATTCAGGTTTTCTAAGGGAAACTTTAAAAAAAAAAAAAAAAAAAAGTATTTATTTTAACAGTTTTTGTTACTTGCTGCGTCTGGTTAAAACGACACGACCAGACTGTTTACACGGCGACTTCAACAAACACGTGTCTGCAGCGCAACGGCCTCGGCTGCAGGTGAGCCATTACCACACAGGCTGTTTATAAACTGAAAGCTCGATAAAAGTTTCCTGGATTAGCAAATCTGCTTCCTTCTAGGAGTCTGAAACTCACTTTAAAAAGTACTTCTTCTGAGTGTTGTAACTCACTGAACCATGTGAGATGAAAGTGAGCAAAAAAAGAGGAATTAATAGAACAGCAACTAGGAATTAGCTAATATTTTGTTAGAAGATGTTCTTTCTAAAAAAAACACTTTTAGAAACACTGAGCGTTTCTTTTTAGAAACATTCAGTGTTTCTAAAATTAAATATTTTACAAGGAAAACCTTAAATCAGAAATGTTTTTACGCCATTTTTGTTGCTTGGATGTTTACGCTTTTTTTATTCTTGTAGCTTCACTAAATAATAATATTAATAATAATAATAGGTAGAGGTGAGTAGAGCACAGAATTTTACTCAAAAGTAAAAAGTAGCCAAGAAATAACTAATTAGAAAAGTCTAATCAAGTACTGAGTAACTGATCAATCAATCAATTAGTATTCAAAAAATAAATCAGGTGGACCAAAATATACATTTATGTGGATATTTTGGTATTTTAATGACAAAAATTCATAAATGTAACAAAAAAACAACAAAATCATGCAAAACTAATTTATCTTTCCATAAAAAACTTCAAATGAAACTGCAGGTGTGTGTCTGTGTTTGGCGAATTTTTGGTTAAAACATTTTTGTTTCTCATTCAGTGGGTAGAAAATCCAGAAATTTTACTCCAGTAAGAGTAAAACTACTTCATAATCAAATTACTCAAGTAAAAGTAAAAAGTACAGCACAGAAAAATTACTCCTAAAAGTAAACTTTTTTCCACAAAGTTACTTAAATAAATGTAATTGAGTAAATGTGTGAAGTTACTGCCCAACTCTGATAATAGGCCTGGTAAAAATGTGAAATTTCATATATTTCTAAGCCAGTTTCTTAGAAAGTCACCTTGTTGAGGAGCGTCAGCTTGATGTCTTTGTGAGAACCCGAACCTCCGAAGTTCACCGGGGGTCCCATGGCGCCGGGTCGAGGATGAGGAGGGTGGCCGCCCCTGTTGCCGGGTCCAGATCTGGGCATGGCGTTCATCCCTCTGGACGGACCGCCAGACGGGTCGATCTTCCTGCGATCATCCCGGAACGGCTCATCTTTCTTTGATGGCCTTTCTGTGACGCAGGAAAATGTTAGGTGTAATTAGCTTTAGCATATTTCACCAACTTCAGTTTTATTGCTGCTCTGCTGTTGCAGAGAACAAACAAACTGTCATTATCTGTTAAAGTTATGAAACTTGGTGAAAAGGACGGCTAACCAAAAAGGTTAGCTGCACTAATGCTAAAGTCATAGCTACTCAAAAACATTAGTTATGTTAACACCAATGGATATTTAAGGAAGCTAATGCTGAAGTGCTACACCAACGTGGTATTTAGAGGAAGCCACTGCTAAGGCATACAGTAAGCTAATGCCAAACCATAAACATTAGTTACGCCAACACAATATTTAAGGAAGCTAATGCTAAAGTACTACACCAACATGGCACTTCAGGATGCTAATGCTGAAGTGCTAGACCAATATGGTACTTAGAAGAACGCTACCGCTAAAGCATTAGAGTAAGCTAATGCTAACACGCTACAATATCACAGTATTTAGTGGAAGTTAATACTAAAGTGCTAAACCAAAGGCATAAATACTCTGCGCTAAACCAACAGAGTATTTGAAGAAAGCTAATTATAAAGCAGTAGCTAATGCTAAAGCACTACTATGGTATTTAGATGAAGCTAATGCTAAAACACTACTATGGTATTTAGATGAAGCTAATGCTAAAGCACTACTATGGTATTTAGATGAAGCTAATGCTAAAGCACTACTATGGTATTTAGATGAAGCTAATGCTAAAACACTACTATGGTATTTAGATGAAGCTAATGCTAAAGCACTACTATGGTATTTAGATGAAGCTAATGCTAAAACACTACTATGGTATTTAGATGAAGCTAATGCTAAAACACTACTATGGTATTTAGATGAAGCTAATGCTAAAGCACTACTATGGTATTTAGATGAAGCTAATGCTAACGTGCGATACCAACACAGTACTGTTCTTAAACATATATACAACGAAGATAATACTTTTGATGCTTTACAGAGAAATAACCAAAGTCTAACCGTTAGCCTTTGACACAATACAGCACAAACTTTTGTCGCCTCAAATTTAACCGAACAGAACTAAGTGTGCAAAAAAAATTATCGAGGTTGTATTTTTAACCTACTTCTGAATAAACAAAGCGATTTCAGTAAAAGTGTAAAGCTGACACTTACCCCTGTTCTTGTCCCGGCCCTGGGGGGACCGGTCCCGCGGGGGCCCTCGCTCTCTGCGTGGGTTATTTGGCGTGGGCGAGTGAGAACTGGCGGAGGAAACCGGACTCGCCAGGTCGGCGTACATGTCGTCCGAGTCCGCGCTGCGCACCGAGCTGCTGCTGGACGAGGCCGACGACACCGAGGACACGCTGCTCACGCTCAGCGACCTGAAACGGGAGACAAGCTGTGATGCGCGTCCATGGCGACCACACCCGCCGACACCAAGCCTACTTTCACCTGATCCGACTCACCTGGATTTCCTGGAGAAATTCCCAACAGAAACGGCACATGAAAGAGGGAAAAACACAAACATGAGGAGAGTGACATGATGGTGATGATTTCATGTGTTTAACTTTCACTATTTAGAAGGAAAACTCTAGAGTTGAGTAGTAACTAGTTACATTTACTTGGGTAACTTAAAAAAAAAACATTTTCACTACCCTGTACTTTTTACTTTGGTAATTCTGTTGTGAGGTATTTCTGCTCATGCTTGAGTAAAATGTCTGGATTTTCGACCCACTGAATGAAAAACAAACATGTTTTAGCCACAAATGCACCAGACAGAGACACAAACCTGCAGCTTTTATTAAAGTTTCAAAAGTTTTGGAAATGGTTTGTTTCGGAAAAAAAATTCTTTTGCTTTATTTTTTTAATTAAGTTATTTATGTAAATTATTTCCATTTTGGTTTTTTAAAAAAAGACCAAAATTTTCAAAAAGTTTTGTATTTTTGTTTGTCTGATGGTGCAACTTTCAAATATTAACTGAATAATGTTTTGATCAAATACTCACTTTTTTACCCTTACTTGTAAAAACATGTTGAAGTAGTGCTACTCTTACTAGAGTATAATTTTTGGGTACTCTGCCCAACTCAAACAAGATTATTCTACCTAGATAAACATTTAAGTTCAGCCACTAGCAGACAATTTGCATATTATTTTATATTTATAAAGGTAGGTATAAAGGTTTTTGCACGTCAAACTCCTGATTCCTGCTGGAACAGCTCAGATTTCGTAATTTCTGCTTGTTCATTGTGCTTCATTGTGTTCTGGTGAATAAACGAGGTCATCGTGCCGAATGCAGTGCGATGTCATCAAGGTGTCTTTTGATGGACCGTGTCAATGATGGGCGGCGTACCTGGACTTCCTGGACCCGGAGCGCGAGCGCGAGGCCGAGCCTGAGTTGGACGACGATCTGGAGCTGGTGGCTGTGTAACTGCTGCCGCTGACGCTCCCGCTAACAGTCCTCCTGGAAAAACAGAAACAAAAGGATCCTGCTACTCAAACGCTGGACTGTTAAGAAAATATTCGTCTTGTTATCTTTATACCAACAAAGTTGTGTGTCATTGTGAATGCGAAGGAAAGACGTCTTAAACTTTGTTTCCATTTACAATTAAAAATCTGAAAAGTGCGGCAGGCAAATGTTTACAGCCCATTTCAGTTTGATACCCCTAAAGGAAATCAACTGTCTTCAGATGCAACATAATTAGTAATCAAAGTTTACAAAACCACAAAGTGAATTATTGCTTTAAGATTTATCTGAAAAAAAAAAAAAAAAATTCTTTAGGGGAAGCAAAATGCGCTAAAAGTTAGCCAATTAGCTCCACTATTAGCGCATTAGCAAAAGCTTATCAACCATGGCTCTTTATTTTCCAAGTATCCAACAAAAATATTCAATACTTTTGAGAAAATTACCAAAGTCTAACTCTTTGCCATTATGGTATTTAAAGGAAGCTAATGCTAAAGTGCTATAATTTCACAGTATTTAACAGATGCTAATGCTAACAAACTACACTCTCACAGTATTTTGCACGCTAAAGCTAAGTAACTACACTATTACAGTAATTAGCAGGTGCTAATGCAAACTAAGTACACTATCCCAGCATGCTAAAGAGTGGCACTACCTCAGTATTTATTGGAAGTATGCCCATCACTGCTCTTCCATAAATAAATATCAAACATTAGATACTTTTGAAGCTTCAGAGAAGAATAACCAGCTTAACTGTTTGCCTTTGAAACAATAAAACACAAAATTGTTTGGCTTTAAAATTAACTATCCCAGGAAACTAAGTGTGTAAAGATTTTGGTTGTTTTCTGTCATACATTTCAGTGAGGTGTTCCTCAGGGATCTGTTCTGAGTCCCCACATGCCTTTTTTAATTTTTTTAGTAATTGCTCACACCAACAACTTCAGTCACATCTTGTGTTGATGATATAATGAAGCACTTCCTTATAAAAATCCATATTAATCGTAACCACAAATGCATTAGAGTTTTGCAGATAACATTCAATAGAAAAACTTGATGTTTTAACACATCAGAATCATATTATCAGCAGCAGAACTTTGGGATTGTGGAAACAATCGAGTCTATTTCAGTTGTAGAAATCTACACGAGCTGAACTGGAAGACATTTTAAAAATCCAAAATCAAACAGAAAAAAAAACAAATAAAATGAATAATAGAGTTTTAGTAAACAAAATTTTCCTTCAAAGTTTTGAAATTTTTGGTAGAAAGATAGAAAAGAGAAAACCAATAAATCATTGAGCTCGTCTTAATTTATCATGCGATTGATTGATTGATTGATCTAGTTGTAGCTCATTAATTGACGGTTTTATAAAGAGGGCAGCTTGTAATTCAGAGGCTTTTTGGAGAAGCTTCATTGTGATGAAGCAAAGCCACCCGCCCACATACGACCTGATTTTCATGCGTTCTGCTCCCGGTTTTCCCACCGTTCGGCCGGCAGCGCCGATCTGCAGCATCCCAAACAAACCGATTTGAATATTCAAGCTCCTGCTCCCACTTACTCCCACACATGAGGAATCACTTTATCACAGACACAAGCTGTGCTTCACCACTGCTTCAGTTTTACTGCACCTGTTTAGAGGTGTGTTTACACCTTTATGACACTCTAAGGCCATTTTGCTCCACTCATTACTAAACGGTGGCGGCGAGAGGCTCCAGGGATGTTTCCTCTGGAGCGCAGCAGATATCTTTTGTTTTTTAGGATCCTTACCGATAAAAAAAAAGGTTAGAGATACAGGTGAACAATCTGCTTTTGTCTATTGGAGGGAAGTATTTGAGAGAAATAATGACCAACAGGTGCAGCGACTAGTTTTTCAGGATAGTTTCCACCTGGACCACCTACACACACTCTCCCACAAACAAACAAACATGAAAGCAAACACACACACCATGTCTGTTCTCCTTTCCCCTTTTGCTTCTCTCTTCCGCTCTGCACCATGAAGCTCTGATCACACAATCACTGAAGTTATTGCACCCACGCCGTCTCGCCCACATGCCCACTCTCAGGTCTTTCCCCAAAATGTACAAACATGCAGTGCCACTGTGTGCCGGACCGCTGCTATGCAAACAAGGTAGTGTCAGTTCTGCAGATCCTGAGACAGATACTTCTTCTCACACGCGCACGTGAAGCAAAACAAACACGCAGCGTGCAAGCCAAACGTGGAAACTGCATTCCTTCCTGTCTTCTCATAATTCGGTCCGTGTCAAAAGACAAAGGTTGAATAAACAGTTTCATCTCACTATCACAAAACAAGAAGGGACTCACCCAACTACCTCACACCTCGCTGCTGTCTCACTGCACATCTTTGGCTGATACACACTGAAATTTTTGTCCCATTCATAACAGTTGGAACTTGGTCAAATATGCTCAGTCAGTGCAAATAGGATTAAACGTGTAACCATGTTAAATAATAAAGAAACTGAAACTGATAGACAACAGGTCACTACCTTGGTCAAATGTGTAAAAATAAACGGCAACAAATGATTCAGAAAGTGCAATTAGGTTTTCAAAATATAACAGAAAATAATTAGTGAAGCATGATGTCGCAAAGAGCACAAAGCATAGAGTTAGACTTACGGATGGGGACATTACAACCTATAACATTCTGCATTTTTTCCATATCAGAACCATTACAGATCCAACATTAATATTGGATCAGAGCATTTCTAGTAGGGGTGCACTGATTGCAGTTTTCTAGCCGATCGCAGATTACCGATCTTTAAAAATGGTTGAAAAATTGACAAATATTTTTGTTTGTCTGAAACGTTGCTAAAAAATAACAAGAAAATTGCTGAGTTGGCAACAGCAAACGTGCAGACATGACCTGGTCTGTCAGTCAAACGTCTCTAACGAGAGAGCAGAAGAGGACAGCGGCTGATATTTAGGCATTTACTGACGTAGATAAGACTAGATTGGCCTCACGTGTAAGTATTGTCTGATCTGAAAATCTGCTCCGATAAATCGGTGCACCCCTTGTCTCTACTCAGCAATAAGAACTTTTTCAGGTAGTTGCAATTCAGGAACTAATAAAAGTTGTAATCTGGGATAATTAACATGTTTATTTGAATCAAATGGAAATGGGGGGAAAAACTGATTTCAAAACTTTACAGGATTGAAAAATTTGAAAGGAAGCACCACATCCTGCATATATAAAAGGGAAAAAGGAAACAAAGAGGCTAGATGGAGGCTATCGGATTAGATATGTGGGCAACAGCGGGAAACATTTCTGAAATCTCATGTCTGGCTGGAAGAATAATGCAAAATAATGTTGCCGCACGTACAAAATCTGCAGTTTAATTTAATTTAAATTACATAGCAGGAACGACTGTTTACGTAAATGCAACACCTGATTGTATAAACTGATATTCTGTGAAGAAGCAGCGGGGGTCAACATGCAAATATGTTTTTGAAACTAAATCCATTTAAAAACTCCAGCTGGGTTGAATACATGTAAAAAAAATTCCTGTTTTTTTTTCTGCTGGAACTTTTTGGATTGCTACATGTTAGAATAAATGCAGATCTCCACTTTTGTTGACATTCCACGTGGGAAAGCTGGAGCCAGCGGAAACCGTGTTGCAAGCTTTTATAAAATGTTTGCACATAAAGGTGGAGTTAATGACTGACTAAGCTAATGAAGGGGAGGTGTGTCGTTACAGTCAGCGAAACACAATCTGGTATTCTCTCTCGTGTTTTAGCTGCTTCACACACTTTAAGGGAATGGTGACTTACCCTACCCATCCCAGGTGCACAAAGGAGCGTAATCAAAGGTCCTTCCTGCCAGCAGTGGTTAGGACTTTACAACAACTACCAACAAACTCATTTACTTATTTATTCATTTAGATTACTCACTTAATGACCTGAACCTTCAGAGCTACATACAAAGTCAGCATTCTTTCACCTGAAGGACATTTCTACGATTAAAAGACTAGAGAAACTCATCCATGTTTTTGTCTTTAGTCGCAGCGATTACTGCAACAGTACCAATCCCCCAGCTGCAGCTGATACAGAACTCTGCTGCTGGTGTTCTGACTAAAACTAGGAAGATAGAGCCCATCATGCTGATTCTTAAGTCCCTACACTGGCTCCCTGTAGCTCAGAGAATAGACTTAAAAATACTGTTGTTAGTTTATAAATCACTGAACGGTTTAGCACCACAATACACTAAAGATCTGCTGCTGTTATATCAACCTTTCAGAACCTCTCAGGTCTTCTGGTTCTGCTCTGCATCCCCAGAACCAGAACCAAATGTGGAGAAGCAGCATTCAGCTTCTATGCACCACAAATCTGTAACAAACTTCCAGAAAACTGCAAAACAACCGAAACACTGAGTGCCCTTAAATCTAGACTAAAAACCCGGCTGTTTTGAGTTACTTTTGAAACATTATAAATGAAACATTAAAAAACATTTTGATGTGTTTACTGGTTTTCTCAGTTGGTGTATTTTTTGTGTTTTTATGATGTAAATCACTTTGAACTGAAATTTCCTACACAAATAAACTTGACTGATTGGGATCAATAAAGTATTTTTGAGTTTGAAGTCTTCCTGCAATATTCCGTCTTATTTTCATGCCTTTCTTTATATAAATTCCCTTTATATATGCTCTGTTTACCTGTAACTTAATGCTGGCACACCTGAATTTCCCTACAGTGGGAAGGAAATTCCTATTCTACTCTAAATACGCCGCAATCATAAACATTATGTACACAATGAAACATTCATCAAAGTGAGGGTCAATGTTTAACTACCAGCAATCTGGAAAATTATTTTCCATATCTTTTTGTTGTGCTGTCAGCCATGTAGTCAACGTAAACCAGAAGCCGTACCTGCGGGGAGGATGCTGCTGCCGCTCCCTCTGCCTGCCCTCCCTCGGGTTCGGGGGTCTCCCGGGTTCTCGTGGAGGCGGCGGCCCGTCTCCTGGCCCTTCCGATGCGCCGCTCGCCTCCCTGGGGTTGGTAGGAGGCTTGCCTCCCTCTGTAGGCGGTTTGGAGGGCCTGCTGGGCGGCCCGCCGGGCTGAGGGGGGCTCGGAGCCTTCTTCTGGGGAGGCTTTTCTCTCCGTGGAGGCAGGGCTGCACCCTGCTTTGGTGGCATGCTTGGGGAGGGAAACGGAAATACATCCAAGCATTTATGAAGAGAAAATGTTTAAAATTATATACAACTATAAAATTAGTATGAACAGATTTCATAAAAGGCTCAATTTTCTTATTTAAGGTTTCACTAAGACACATTTAAAAAACTTTAAGACCTTTTCAAGAACTGAATTTAAGACCTATACTTCCACAGAAATATAGACTTCCTAACAAAAGAAAATTTAAGACCTGTGATGAACATATTTAATACCAACTAACTAAAAAAAAAAGAATTTAATACATTTAAGATATTTCAAGGCCTTAATTTTAGACAGACTAAAGCTATACAGACATCCTGTAATCCTGTAACCTTTAATCTGATTTAAGTGTTTACTTTTCATTGGAGCTTCACTAACTAAAGTTCAAGACTTTTTAAGACCTTTAAAAGACCGTTATGAATGAAATTTAAGACCAATGTCTCCACAGAAATATACAAACTTGTCCTTAAAAAAAATATGAAAATTTAAGACTAGTGATTAACATATTTAAAATCGTCTTTATAAAATTGAAGTTAAGACATTTTAACAACTTTACTTTAGATACATTAATTTAAGACTTTTTAAGGATATTAAGACTCCCTGTACTTACTAACTTTTCATCTGATTTAAGAATTTATGCTTCAGGGTTTCTGCAGGCTTCTAAGACCTTTTCAAGACCATTACGAATTGAATTTAAAACATGTATCACACAATGTAGGAAAATTTAAGACCTGTGATAAATATATTAAAGACAACGTTTTAATAATTTTACAATATTTCAAGGCCTTAATTTTAGATACATTTAAGATTTTAAGGATGTGTAGACACCCTGTAATTACCAACTTTTAATCTGATTTAATTAAATTTTCAGAGTTTCTGCAGGTCTCAACAACTCAAATTTAAAAACTTTTCAAGACCAATTTTAATAGAGTTTAAGATTTGTCGCCACAGAAATGTACACATTTCAGCTAGCCAACTGGTAATACATTTTCACTTACCTATGATAGATGCAAAAAAAAGCTAGTTAGCTAGCTAGCAAGGATATGTTAGCAATGGATTACCTGTAGACTTAACCATAAATGAAGATGTCTGAGTACAACTCAAACTTTTGCCTGACAGATAAGTCCCGCAAGAAAAAGAAACATAAAATATACAAAAGAAAGAAAATTTAAGGCCTGTGATTAATTTAATTAGGTCAATTTACATGTTTTGAAATGAATTTAAAAATTTTCAAGGCCTTAATATAAGATGCACAAAATTAAGACTTTTTAAGGATGCACAGACATTGTGCTTTTAGTCTTTTCTCTGCCTATCAGTTTGTGTATCGTACTGAGTTATGGTGTCAGGTTCAATCAATTTGGCTGCAATTTCCACAAATTATCCCCGTTACTGGGAACTTTTTGAGTGAGATCGGATGCTTTAGCTCTGTTAAAGCCATTTCAAGTTCTGAAGCTTTACCCCTTAGCAGCCACAGGTGGAGGCTCCGGTTTGTTCTTGGCCATCCTCGGTGGAGCCGGGCTCGGTGAGGGGGACGAGGAAAATGATCGGGATCTAAAAGGCAGTGCGAGAGTCACAACATTTTTTCTAAATCCAAAACATCTCTACAGGTTGAATGGGAGCGGCACTGCGCACCTGGAGCGGCTGCCGCTGAAAGAGCTGTGCTGGGAAGAGTGGCTGGAGTAGGAGCTGTACGAAGAGGAACGGCTGCGGGAACGGGACGAGCCGGAGCCCGTGTAGGACGAAGAGTGAGACGAAGATCTAAGATTAAATAAAATAGAATGAGCAGTCTGGTCCTTTCTGCAAGACATGAACAACAATCTGTATGAGGTAGAAGTAAAAACTTATTCTCTCCAAAGCTGGACAGTTTACTTTCACTTTGACAGTTTAAAACCTCTTAGGGACTAGCAAAGCTAATTAGCTTCATACCTCTTTCAGTGAAAGTACAGCCCAGATGATGAATAAATACTACACATTCGGGATGTTATGCATGCCTCTCATACTAAGGCTGCTATTAGAAGTGCTTTGATACCAGTCTTGTAGTCACAGTGTGAACTACAAGTAGTTCATTGAAGTGGAAGTGTGCAAAAAAGCCAACTGCATTAAATTTGTCTGATAAACTCAGAGAATAATCTTAACCCTGAGTTGCAATAAAAATAGATTTAGACTCACTAATGTCTTCTAAATATGATATGCTAAATTAAATAAAGTGTAAATAAAATTCTGCTTATTATTTATAACTTTAGGTATGAGGCGTTTTAAGTACACTAGGCAACTTTTGTGAAATTTTATAGCTAAATGAACTTAAAACAAAACGTCATCATCAATAAAAAAAGTCAAAATATATTGAAGGGATGATTTACTACCAAGTCAAATTCTCTTTACCATTTACTACCAACATTAAGTGGAGCTCATTTAATTTACTACTTTTTACTTCCCCGTGGAAACACTGAATTTGGAATAAGGTTGGAACACAAAATGTGGAAAAAGTGAAGTGCTGTCAATATTTTCCAAATGCGTGTGTATATGCACAGAGTTTTAACAAAAGGGGAAGGCACGGTTGAATTAGTGCAAGTATGCATGAAATGTATCTGGACCCTGACTGGTGCGTGTTCACCACAGAGAGACAGTCTGTTTTTCAAACATCGCCCTGCAGCACCAACCTGAAGGTAAAAATATGAGCAGTCTGTGTCCAAGATGTGTGGGGTCTGTGGTAGAAACCCACATGGAAGTACAAAACGTGCAATTTACATAATGCATACCCTTTAAAATTTATGTGAGAAATCTGAACTCAAGTTATTAATTTTACTCTGGTGCTGCAGCTAATGATTAATTTAGTAATCGATTATTCTAATGAATAATCATAAAACTGGCACATTGTGGAGATTTTTCATTTAATCACTTAAGCCTGTTTTGTACAGAATTAATAAATGCAAATAAGCATTCAAATTCCTGTTTTAAAACAGAAAATAAAGATTTTATTGCCTAACATGCATCAACATAGCATTCCTTTAGCGTCTGCTTGGACATTAGTGGCAAAGGATGCATCTGCAGCTGATAAAAATTATTTTAACGTGAAAAGCTCAACATCAGTAGAATAGGGCTGATCTGGTGATTAATTTCTGGATCAGCTGATTAATAACTGGATTAAAAAAAGGAGAATTTCAACCAGCTGAAGCTAAATCGATGCCACTTTAGGAGTTTCGGTCAAACATATTTGCAGACAAAGTATTTTTTTTTATCTTAAAGGCAAAATATATGTATATTTTGCAGAGTTTTGGCTTAATTACGGCTGTATTGTTCTTTAAGCAAGTGTTTTTCCTTGAGTTGGCGTACTCCAGTTAACGATCATTCAATTACTGAATTAGTTGATTATTATTTGAATAACTGATTAATTACAATTAATCTGTCCAGTTTTGTGCAGCTCGTTTTTTTAGAGGAATGCATCATCTGCGTACATTCGAGCTAAATGCAACTGGTAACATTCTGGTAAATTATTACTAAAAACAATACAAGCCAACAGAGTCAGACAAGCTAAAACTGAAGATTTCCATGCTTTAAAAATAAATATATAAATTTATATATTTAATGAGTGTCAGCTTTTCTTTGCCACTCGGCCAGTTAATGAACCTCAATCTTCACCAAGTCCAGAGTCTTTTGTTTTCTGTTATGTAAATATTATAAACAACAATTGATATTTCTGAGCAAGAACAAAGACCTAAGAGGAGTTTTTGACATGCTGCATGTTGAGTAAAGGCCAAAATAATAGAAAAGTCATATTAGTTGTGCTTATGTGCATTTAAACAAAGTTTAAACATGCTTTCACTTTCTGGTAAAATAACAACTGATATTGGAAGTTTCTGTACAGCTTTAAATCATTAAACTGTTGCTGTGCAACAAAAAACTAGAACTTTTCCACCACTTTAAAGACTTCCCGGGGAAAATTTAATTCATCTTAATTGCTATGTGTTGAATGAATTTCTCCTCATCTGCTTCCTCATTAACTTTAAACTGCCATATAACTACATTAGAATGAAGCAAAGCACCGTTGGTGGGATTCACGCTCATTCTTGTGCGCTGATTTTATTGCTTTATGGCCAACATTCTTCAGTTTTTTATGTTTTTCTTCCACAGAACAAGAACAGATGAACAGTAAATTTCAGTAAGCGGAAACCAGGAGTAGAAACATTGCGTTCATATTTATTTTATTGGGATATCGTTTTATCTACAGGTGCAGCGTTGACAGCATTCCTCTGGAGGAAAACTTGTTCTACGAGAACAACACACAGCGTCTATTGTTTGAATAAAGAAAACTTCAGAAACCTGCAGCTTTCAAAGTTTAGCTGGGAAGAAAATCATTAGTTCTTCAGAAGCCATCTTGAGCAGGTAAATCCTGTTCAGCAAGTACAACAGTTCAGAGTGTTGGGGAGGAAATAACACTATCACAAGTACACAAAAGCGTCAGAATAAACGCTTGATGCTTTTTATATGCTTGGGCTGTTAGGGAAACTGACACGAAGACATCTTCCTCTAACTTTGCACCAGGGCGCAGCATGTGTACTTTGGAAGAGGGAAGGGAAAATTGGAAAGACTTCCGATGAAACCGCAGCTTCAGACTGCAGCTACAGATGGATAATTATATGGTTGCAAACTGAAATGTTCTAACTTGTCAAGCTGGAATCCCCGTCTCAGTTTTTAAACAATAAAAATAAAACCATGACAATATTTTCTGATTAGCCTGAAAATTTTTTTTTGCTGGATGATAAATTGTTTTGGTGTATCTGATTGTACTTGAGTATCTGACTACTAATTAGATTGTAATTGAGTAAATGTATCTGATTACTACGTTGGGGCCAAAGTTGCAACATTTGTTACATTTCCAGCTTCTCTTTCTCACTGTGTTAAATGAATCAAACCCTTTGAGCAATCTGTTCCCCTCCTCGCCTGTGGGGGCGCTGCATCAAGAACCACTGAAGGAAACAACATGGAAACCTCTAAAAAAAGTCACCGAACGCAAGTTCCTTCTTCACAAAATTTAATTAAAAATGGAGTAGCGTCAGATTTCAGCAGTTGTAGGATTTCTCTTTTCTAATCATGGGTCATTTCTCCCGCTAGCGCTAACTAACCTAGCATGTTTGTTTTGGTTGTTTCTACTCAGAATGCCCTGCGCTGTAGTCCTCCTCCTGTCTATTTAGATGTCACATACGTTTCTCCATGAACTAAATGAGACTAATTCCTACCTGGATGAGTTTGACAGAGAGACGGAGGAGCCTGAGGGGCGATGGCGGCGGCGGCCTCGGGGCGGGGAACCCATGGCGGCCCGTCTCCTGGGAGATTTGGACCGCCGCCACGGGTCCTTCCACTCGTCTGGTCGCCTCATGAGGGGAAGCATCTCCTTCTTGGAGGGAGGCTCCATCAGCCTGCTGAGGAAAAATGGATCATCTTGTTGGTTTGTGCAGGAGAAAAGCCAGTAAGGTCCGTTATGTGAATGAAACGCTGACCAACATATTTGACGCGCATCAATGATGTCACTCATCGAAACGTTTGTTTCTGGTTTTCTCAATTGTTGACTGTGTGCCGTCTTTTATGACTTTGTGTTTTTGGCAGTTAATCTCAAAGTGTAATTTGAAAAATAATTGTTTTCAGATCATTTTTTTAAAATCCTGAAAGTCAAATAACCAACTTCCCTTTTAATTTATTCAAATTTTTTAACAATTTTGGACAGAATTGATCATAACTTTCTGACATTGTTGGGAGGGATTATTTAATTTCTGCAAAGGCTGGGCGATTAATTGAATCGAAGATTTAATTTTTAGAAATCTGGATCTTTTTTTACTAATGCATTCCTTGGGTTTCCATAGTTCAGAGTGATATCAACCATCTTGTTTTACAGCTTCTTTTTATCTGGATTTTGAATTCAGGTCAACTTCACAACCCAATATAAAAAAATTAAGCTAGTAATTTTATTTAATTACAAGTATAAAGTCGTAACACCGTAATAAAGTGACAATATCAGGAGAATAAAGTGGTAATTTTATGAAACTTCCTACATGAGAGATAAAGAATATTTAGCATCTTGTGAAGTTATACTTTGATGTCAGTTTTACAGATAAAGTAATAATTCACCTTTTAATATACAGTCAGGGGAAAAAAAGTATGTAGTCAGTCACCAATTGTGCAAGTTCTCCAACTTAAAAAGATGAGAGGCCTGTAATTGGCATTATAGGTAGACATCAACTATGAGAGACAAAATGAGAAAAAAGTTTTTCAGAAAATCAGATTGTCTGATTTTTAAAGAATTTATTTGTAAATAAGGGAGGAAAATAAGTATTTGGTCAATAACAAAAGTTAATCTCAATGCTTTGTAATATATCCTTTGTTGGCAATGACAAAGGTCAAAGGTTTCTGTAAGTCTTCACCAGGTTGGCACAGACCGTTGCTGGAATGTTGGCCCATTCCTCCCAGCAGATCTCCTGTAAAGCAGTGATGTTCTGGCGGCGGCAACACGGACTTTCACAATTGGTGAATGACTAAATACTTTTTTCCTCACTGTATAAGCATCAAAACTGCTAGTAGCAAATTTATGAAATGATCGCGCAAACTCCTGTATTTTGAATAAATTCCTTCAAAATAAGTTTATCCACGTTTTTTTTTTCATTAAGAATTTTTTGCTCATAATTTTAATACATTTTTCTAGTAGACCTGCATATTTATTGTGCTAATATGACTGTATTCTCATAATTAAACAAAAAAAAAAAAATTGTAGGTTGGCATTAATACTCCATCATACAACTTATAAAATGAATGATTTAAAAAAAAAAACTTTTTAAAAATATTTTCTGTCATTTTTAGGAAAGAAAGAAAAAACAGATTAAGATCAAAAATTGGATTTGGTATAAAAAAAAAAAGAGAATTTATATTTGAGTCCGATTGCACAGCCCCCGTTTCTGCACAGATAAAAGCTTTATATATTCTAGATTAATAGCCAGCTTTAAAAAAAGTTTTTAAAAATTAGATCCTAGTAGCTTGAGGATTTTATAAAGATATGACAAAAGAAATGCTGCAAAACATAAAAAGTATGAGGTTTTCAGCCTCACAGCAGCTTCCATCATTTCCTATTTTTCACCCTTAATGAAAGCAGACACAAAACGTTTTTTTTTTTATTTCTGTTTAGTCATATCGAACAGCAGATCACCAACATTAGTTTAACCAATGATTACAAAAAAAAGGATTTCAGAGATTAAAGGATTTGTGTGAGTAATAACACACAGGCTAGAGTGAAACTATCTGATGATGATTATCTATGCAGGCTGACCTAAACGACCCGATTTAGCAGAGCTGAGACAAACAGGGAAAATCAGAGCCACTTGCTGTAAAAGGTCAGATGTGTCCAAATAGTGAGGGAATTTTACACCCTATTGTTTTTTTTTTTAATTAAATTCAAATAACAGAAAGAAAAAGCAAAACCTGCAGCTTATTTCTCTACATATTTACAGGTTTCACAGAAACAATTAATGTATTCAAACTCAAAAAGTTTTTTTTTTTTTTTTTTGAAGATGATCAGAGTGTCTTAAATAAAAGCCGCTTCCTGCTAAAAGCATAAAGTTTCTGAGCTGAAACATGTGAAACGGTTGCAAAGCGAAGGGCACAAACAAAGGCCAGCACACCTTTCTTTGTGTTTGCACGTGCTCCGTGAAAGCGCCCGCTTTATTCCCGTTTCTTTTTTTCTTTACACACACCTCCAGGTTTGTTCTCTGCAAACTGATTCACACTCTTGGGTTACTCAATGCAGAACATTTTGCAATAATGGAATAACGATCGTGCCATAGAAAGTGAGCGGGTGGTTCAGTTTGCACTCTGATGATTTTGTTGAATCATAGCAGATGCAGAAACGCTGAAACAGAGATTTAGATAAAGAAAATAAAGAGTGAAGGCAAAAAAAGTATTAATTTGTGCTAATATATTACTGAGTCGTACAGAACTGTAAAGAGTGCAGGACTGGCAGGAAGAATTAAAAACAGCTGGGAAATGATCAAGATCATAACCAGGATTAATTGGAATGTTTGTGCAATTAAATTGAAATTACTTTAGGTATTTTGGAAAATGCCTTGAGACAATGTTTTTTGCGAATTTGCGACATATAAATAGACTGAACTGAAGGACTACAAACCCCCCGCATGTAATTGTTTACGTCTGGAAACTTTGCGCACGCTCACGACGACGGAGGGCAAGAAGATGATTAAAAAAAAAAAAAAAAAAATCGCTTGAATATTTCCAAAACAAAGAACAGAACATTCAGTCTGTTGCAGTTTTATGATTTTAGGCTTGATGCTTATTTTGCGATTATTAAGTGATATAAGTGTTGTAGATTAGCTACTGCTGCTATTAGCTAAGCTAACATATCTGTGGCTAATTAGCCAATTTAAACACCTGCCTTACTGATGATCTGTAAGTCGGTGTTTAGGTTATCTTTTTTTATTTTTTATCACAACCTAAAAACACAAAATTCCACAGCGCCTCTAAACGTTACAGTTGTCAAAGTCAAGCTAGCATAACTGACCCACCTCCCTCTCCCTTGCTATTTTTCTTTTCTTAAAGCTTTTTCTTGACTTGGTTATCTACTTGCTGTAATGTTTACAATTACTAGCAACCCTTTTGCATCCCCTTTTGCTTTCATATATCAGGCGTACGTTTAATATTTTGTTAATTTAGCTGATAATTTAACAGCTAAAACCAATGCTGCTCATCGTCAGGGAGGCACATGACATCACTGCAACGGGTCTGTACTCTGCTTTTTAATAGCACAGGATAGTGATGGGTGCTAAGAAAAAAAATCACAATATGGGCTATTTTATATCATGATTGGGATATATATCATAATATACCACAATTAAGTACATTTTTAGTTATTCCCTGAAAAATCTGACAAAATAATGTTTACTTTTTTCCGACTTCATTTTGAAATTTAAGTCACAAATGAGAAAAATACATTTTAGAGCAGCAATATATATATATAGATCACAGATTTACATTTAGATCTGTGCATCGTTCTATAGATCAATAGTTTTATTTTACAAAAATTACAGAGAACTAAAGGACAAAGCCAATTCTACCTCAAATCCACAATCCAAATTCAAAGTGTTATAGAGCTGCTTTTATTAACTTCAAACCTCATCAAGTTAAGAAACTTTATGAGTTCACTAACTTTAATAATTTGCAAACTGGATGTTTTTCTCTTAATAGCATGAAAAACTCTTAGTTCTGGATTTACAAGGATTTAAGCTTCCCTTTCCTACAAAACTGACTTCTTTACTTGTTTAATTGGAATTACTGTAAGCTTAGTTTATTGTTGAGCAGTGAAAAAAAACAAATACTCATTTTGTTGTAGATTTGGATTTTTTTTTTGGCCTCCAAGTACATTTGACCAGGAGTGTCATGATAACAGATTCTGCTGGACGATAAAGTTATTGCGATAAGCGATAATATTTCTGCTGTGAGATCATTTTCAAGTGCTATCATGCATAATAATGCAAAGATCAGTAAACTTTAACTCGTAAACAATATTTAACACTCAAATTGGAAGACATTTCAAATATCCAAAATAAATAAACAAAAACAAAAACAATAGAAGCAACAAATAAAACTGAATAAACTAAATTGTCCTTTAGGACGGGTTGAGACAAAAGCACCGACTGAAGACTTCAGAGAAAAGAGAAAAAAGTCATGGGAGTAGAAATGATTGCGTTAGTTAAAATGTATCATGCAATTAATTGATGCATTGCTTATTGCAACCAGAGTTGGACAGTAACTACATTTACCAGCGTAACCTTTTTGAAAAAAGGTACTTTTAGGAGTGTCTTTACTACACTGTACTTTTTACTTTTACTTGAGTAATTTCATTATGAAGTATTTCTACTCTTACTTGAGTAAGTTTTCTGGATTTTCTACCCACTGAATGAAAAACAAACCTGTTTTCACCAAAAAAATTCAACAGACACAGACACACACCTGCAGTTTCTGTTAAAAGTTTTTTTACTGAAAGAAACTGATTTGGAAAACATTTATTTTGCCTGATTTTGTTACTTATGTGAGTTATTGTCAGTTTTGTCCTTAAAATACCAAAATTTCCATTTTTCTTTATACTTTCGTCTGATGATGTAATTTTTAAATATTAAATGATTGATCGTTTGATCTGTTACTCAGTACTTGAGTAGATTTTTTACTCTTACTTGAGTAATTTCTTGGACGGCTACTTTTTACTTTTACTTGAATAAAAATGTTGAAGTCGTGCTACTCTTACTTGAGTAGTTTCTGGATACTCTGCCCACCTCTGACTGCAACAGACCAACATTTGACTTGACGATTTTTGGCCCACGTGACAAACAGTTTGGACGTCACCAGTCTTGTCCCTCTGACAACAAACAGAGACAGATGACGCGGGGGTTTGAACCAGCAACCCACCAGTTACGGGACAAGCAGGAAGCAGCGACCGGAATTTTCTTGCTTGCGCTATCGGCATTTAATTTTCCAAAGATAGCATCAAGGGCAAGGAGCTCTTCTCCTCGGGTGTCTAAAATAAATATTTGCAGGAGGAAATGAACCGTATCTGAACCGAGGGGATATTCCTGCCAAATAACACTGTCTGGTGCCGAAGAAGCTCAGAAAAGTTTTGTTTACGTTGCGACTGCTGAATAAATCAACTATGTAAACTGTACAACCAGAACACGCCTAAAGTTACATCACCATAATGAGTAACTGGTCACTTTGCATGCATGCCGGCGCAATCGTGTACATTCATAGCCTGGAGTGACTGAGTTCACAGACGTGATGCAAGAGCAAACAGATCGGCGCGTCACGGCTAAAAATAGAAACACAACACTGGAGATATTTTTAGATCCTTATCTATTCCCGTTTCCTTTTCAAGGAGGAGTGAAGAAAGGAAGGAAGCAGGACGCGTAAAACCACCCAGAGCAACGTAACACAATGTCTGAAGACCTTTGACTTGACGGGAGTCGTAGAAAAATATGTGGAAGAAAGCAGGGTTATAATAGTTTAGTTTTATTTCGTTTTGAAATGTGGTATTTGCTAGGTTTTGTTTGTTAGTTATTAAAAAGTATTTGTTTAGTTTTTATTAGTGATCACTGCAAAAAAAAAAAAAAAAAATCTTACCAAGTATTTTTGGTTCAGTTCCTAGTGTAAATATCTTAATACACTTAAAATAAGACAAAACAAACTTATAAGTAACTTTTTAGAAAGATATAGTACCTTGTTTTAAGTCAATAATTTCTTAATATTGATGAAAAAGTTCCAGGTCTATTGATTATTTCACTTGCAACATGAGAAAAATGCCTTATAATATGTGAAATAATCTGCCAAAGGAGCCAGTACTTTTTCATCAATATTAAGGAATTATTGACTTAAAGCAAATGTCTTGCTGAAAAGTTATTTGTAAGTTAGTTTTATCTTATGTCAACTGTATTATGATATTTGCACCAGAAACTAGACCAAAATTACCTGGTAAGATTTTGTGGGTTTTGTTTCAAACTTCGGTTAATTTTTAAGGGCAGAATTAATAAAAGTGAAAGTACTGTATTTGTAATTATGCATAAATCGATTGGGTAATCAATAAAAAAAAAACCGAAGGTACAATTTTCATAAAATGTATTCAGTTATTGTTGAAGAACCAGCTGACTGGAGTTTTCTCCCAACTTGTGCTGCTGTCGTTTTTCTGGACTTTCATGATTTGCGACATCTGACATAAATTGTTTGTGTTTAAAAAAAAAAAAAAAAAAATCTATTTCACATCCGTTTGAAAAGCCGATGCATAGATTCATAAACATGAAAACGAAAGATTATATGTATAATTTCAATATGTTTTAGTTAGTTTTGTAAAAGTATGATAGAGTTGCAGGTAGTTATAATTTTTCCCCATTAATTACCGCTTTTATTCACTTCAGTTAAAAATATTTCTCAGTTTCAGTTTTTGTTATTTTGTTGGTTTTAGTTAACCGTGATAACCTTGGAAAAGAGAAGATGTCGCGTTTATAAGCTGAATTTTGCATAAGCTGACCCAGACAGTACGTGCAAATACATGAAAACAATCACTTTTTTAAAATTATTATTTATCACATTCCTCTGTATGCGACTAAGACAGAGAACAATCGCAGCGATTTCAAAATCTTGTTTTTACGTCAAAAGGTGGGCGTCGGCTCACGTGTGTGTTTACAGCTGTTGAAGGACTGTCATCGTCATCGTCATCATCATCATTGTTTTTGGGCTTTTTTAGACTGACGGGAAACTTGGGAATGTTGCACAATATCAGAATCAAATCTAGGAATGCAAAAACAATGAGACACTGTTTTGGTCCTTTAGTCTTTAATCCTTTGACTCCATCGTCAGAAAAGTAAACTACTGGAACCCGCTGAATGAGAGCCACTTCTCCTAGAAAAGCTTTTAACTGAACAACAGTTCTATCTATTATCCAAACAGCATATTAGCACAAACACGGTAGAGGCGGGTTGGTGATTTGGAGCAACCTGTCCGACTTTATAAGGCTTAAAATTGAATAAATGTAGGACTTTTTAACAACCTGTGGGCTGAAATTGTTAAGTTAGACGTTTTCAATGGGCCTCAAAAATGTTTTTTCAAAGGAAACATTTGATATTTTAATTCAAAAATAAAGTAGTCTATTTTTTTATTATTATTTGATGTGTAATTCATGTTAGAGTCAAATAGTCACATTTAATAAATTACACCTGAGGCCTGTTTGTTAGGCTAAAAGTAAAAGTTTGAAAATAACCTTTGAGCAGGTATTAAATATACTTAAGCCCACGTTTTGCATTAAATATGTTTTTTCTTAATCGCCTGATGTAATATTCCAATTTTAAATGTCATGTTTTTATTCCTTGTAAAAAAAAAAATCACCTTAATCTGTAGAAATAATGGATTTATCTTTAAAAGCCATCTAGCCAAAAACATTTGTGACAGTAGGTTTATCCAGGGATATTAAAGAATAGGAAAACAAAAATGCAAATAAAAAATACCTGCCAAAATTAAAAGAAAAAAAAAAAAAATAATATACACATCTTATTGAAAAAGGATCTCACATTTTTGCAAAGCCTCACCTTTCAAAAATCATTATGAGCTGCCTGTTCTGGCGAAATATTTACAGCTCTTAAGTTGGAGTCAGGGCCGCACGAAATCATTCAGAGGGCAATAAGTGGCCCATGTGCCACACTTTTGACACGCCTGGTCTAAACTACGGGTTGCACCTCCTGTCAGTTTCATCCTCAGTTATTTCACACACTTGGGAGTAACAACTTGTTAGTCATGTTGATTGAACATGAAAAAATGCTAACACTGCTGCAAAACAACAACCTGCAGTGAAACTTCAGTGATCTGCTGTGAAAAATAAACAGGAAATGAATCATCATATCTAATCCACACATGAAAGAGTGAAGCTTTAATCATCCAGACAGACCTGGAGAAATTCTCACCAATCTGTACACATAACTGGAGTAACATCATGCAACGTTTCCCTCGGTGGCGGCTTTCAACTCAAAGTACAAACACGCTGTTAAGGCTTGTTTTAGGAGAAAACTGCACCAACGTAAACGTCAAGAATTAAGGCCTCACCTCTCGATCGAATTCAACGCAAACCTCTAAAAACGTGACTGTAAAATCTGAGTTATTGCCGCGCTTTTAGAGGTTCGTTTTCAGAGCCTGATGTGATCGCATGTGTGTTTGTGAGCAAATTAAAAGGTGTGTTTACGTCTCACACACTGGTTGAATACACTCTCTGGCACTCCCAAATTAGTAAAGTTTATGCTCACAGGCAGGACTTGTGCATATATTCTTGCAAATGTTGCGTTGGATAAATGAAAACTCCAAGTTGCAGACATCACTCTACAAAACAGTAGGATTTATGAAAACACAAAAGAACTACCCGAAAAATATGTAGTTAAGCATAGGAATATGCGAGCTCGCGCATATATTCATCCGTAAATACACATATGTTCTTTATTTGTCTATATTTATTCTATATCTTTTAAAAATATCTATTATTCTTGAGTTGGAGAAACAAGAAAGTCAGATTTCATCTGTGCTTCTCATTTTAGGAAACTAGCAAAACACCAGATGAAAGGAAGATGACTAAGATGACATAAGCAACAGTCACAAGTCACAACAGCTGGTAATAATAAATCTGGCTGTGTAACAGATGGCTAGATTGCGTCATTTTTTTGATTTTTTTTTAATCTAATGTCACACGAAGGGAAAAGTCCTTACTTTGGCGGCGGGCCGAGCGGGGAGCGCGGCTTCACTTTGTCCTCCTCTTTCTTCTCCCGGGCGTCGCGAGGAGGACGCATCCTCGGCTTCTCCTTCTCGTTGCGTTTCAACCGGTCTCTCTCCCACTCCTCTTTCCGTCGAATCCTCTCCTTCTCGCGTTCCCGCTCTCTTTCCCTCTCCCGCTGCTGCCGCCGCTCCCTCTCGCGGTGGTCTCTCTCCCGCTCCCGGTCTCGGTGGCGCTCCCGGAGGTCACGCTCACGGTCACGCTCCTGCAGAAACGGTAGTAACAGACAAATATATCCCAGCTTGTGGTGATTTACACCATCGGGCGGAGTAACATTAGCATTCTGGAAAGACGAAGTTAATTTTGGCTTTTTAATCTTAATAAGCTAAAAAGCTAATGTTAGCTTAAAGTCTACCATTATATTTACTTACACTAGTCAAGTTCATTTGCATGGAACATCAATATGTTAGGTAACATTAACTTAATCCATTCAGTAACTTTACCTTTTGACTCAAAATTAGCTAAAAAGCTAATATTAGCCTCAATGTTACCATTATATTGGCTTACACAGGCATGATGGCTAAGATTAACTCAGTAAATTTAATGTATCTGTTTTTATGATGAACATAAAAACAAACAGTACGTTAACTTTAGCTTTTGAGTCAAAATTAGCTGAAAAGCTAATTTTTGCTTAAAAGCTATCATTATTAAGGCTTTTGAGCTGAAATTAGCTGAAAGCTAATGTTAGCTTGAATGCTGTCATTCTCACTCCTTGTCTTATTTTGTTTTTAGCTGGATCAAATCAAGGATATTACGCTCCATTTATCGATCTTTATTCCTTTAGCAGAGCAACTGTAAGAAGATGAAAACAAACAGGAAGAAGAAGAAGCAGGCGACTATATATTAAAACCACCCTGTAATGCCAGTTGATGAACCGTAAAAAGACATTTTGTGGGCAACTAAATGCTCATCTGTGAATCAGGGCTTCAGCTGGAGGGTTTGCATCCTGCTGAATAGGAAGCGGAGCTAAACCCTGCCTGTAATGAGTGGTGTTGGATAACAATGTGAGACTTCCTTGTACATTTTCTGCATTCGTCAACCCTGTATTCATTGACTCAATTAATAAACTGGACACGCCTGTTTTGTCATTGATAGAATAAAGAAACGACAGATGACGTGGCTGGATAAGCCCTGATTTGTGCAGAGAAACGTTGAGTGACGATACTCACGGCAAAGTGGTATGGAAGAGGAGCTTCTGTGTACTGAACCCTGAAGTTTTCATACTGGCCCCCCCTCCATAAGGCCTCCATTTCGTAGTCGTAGTACGGGTCAACATATGGCTCACTGCGGACAGAAGTAATACTCAGACACTGGATGATACTTTCAAAATGTCTCCATAAAAAAACTAAATTATATAATTCCTCCTTTAACATCTTAAATTATCATGAAAGATAATTTGTGCAACTTTTAGCAATTTTAGTAATCAATTATCCAGACGATTAATTGGATATGAAAAATTTGCTACAGATTCTACAGATTTTTAATTTTAACCATTTAAACTCGTTTTGTACAACATTAGAAATGCGTTAAAAACAAAGAGATTTCTATATTTTATTTTAATAAGAAAAAGTGCAACAGCACAGCATTTCTTTAGCGTTTGTTTGATCATTTGTAGGACAGGAAGCATCTACAGCTTAAAAAACGCTTTTAATGTCAACACCTGATTTTATTTTTAGAGCATTTGAACCAGATTAAGCTAAAAATGTCACTTGCTGTGACTATGTTCTTTTAGAAAATAGCCTTTTTTAGAGTCTGTATACTCCAGTTAATGATTAATCTATTACTAAATCAGTTGACAATTATTTCAATAACTGATTAATCATTTAAGCTCAAAAATACTTTATTGTTCCAATAGGAAGTTTAAATGTTGTTGTAACTCATTAATTCAAATTCTTTAAACAGTTATTGTAGATGGTGATGTCTGTTGGCAGGAAAGATCTACTGTAGCAGTCTGTATTACAGCGAATTTGAAGAAGCCTCTGACTTAAGACAGTTTTTCTATTCCTGTCTCCTTAATATACCGATTAATACCAATATATTAGTAACTTTCTCACATATCGGCGTCGGTCCAATCAGTAAACCTGAGTCAATATTAAAAAAGAAAAAGTTATTTCCATCTTGTTGCCGTTTGCTTTTCTGGACGGGAAGACGTAGAAGTTGGTCATGTTGCAGGTTTATTAACTGAAGCAGTAAAACGTGTGGTTGTTTTTTCAGTGTAGAAATGTAGGAAAATGCAAAAGATATTGGTAAATATCAGTTATTGCAAACCTGGAATATTAATATCAGATGTCGGTACTGGCCAAAATGTTCACATCGGTGCGTTCCTGTCAGTAATGACCTTAGAGAAGCACGAAGGGATCGATAGGCAGTGGTACGGAATATCTGTACCTGTAATATCATGTACAGTAGATGTCATCCATCCTAAATCCTAATCGTTGCTTATTGAGGACTTTTGGGTCAAAACTGTCTGACTTTCTGAAAGTTCATGAGGGTTTTAACGATGTAAAGTAACAGATTAATATTTCTGAGGATGATTTAAACTTACCCGTATACCGGTTCTCTGAAGTCCATTTCCCTGAAAGAAGCAAAGGAATCATGTGAGTACATTTAATTTAAGCATTTCTGCATTAAAGGGAACTTTATGTTTGACTTTCTATTTTTTGTTTCGGGATATTTTTGGATTGGAAATATGAGAAGAGATGAAGAAGTTTAAACTTAGACGCTCCTGTCCGAATGAGTCCATTATCTGTAGCAGTCATTGGAAAATTAAAGTACACCCTCTTTCATTTCCGCGGGGTTTTCTCTATCAGAACATAATTATCTAGTCTCATTAAAATGTAACATCTAGTATACAAAAACACCCAAAAGAGGCCACATTGTTGCTCAATATGAAAATGAAGAAGCAGTGAATAAAAAACTAAGTTACTAAGTTGTTGTGACTGCAGCCATTTTTTTCATTTTAATACCTCACCGTTTTGTTTTTTGTTTATTCTTGTTGCTGTTATTTGATCTCTTAGCCACTTATTTTGGACATAAATACTTCATTTCGTTAGTCTGTCATGTTTGTTCTACATACATTAATTAGTGAATTAAATTTAAAAAAAGTCATAGAATATTGTCGAATTTCCACAACAAATACTCATTAAAAGTACCAGAAATATTTTTATTGTTTTTTTTTCTTTTTTTTAAACATAATTTTCCATTATGTCATAGGAGAAAATGCATAAACTCTCTCGATAAAAACTTTTGTTTTTTTTTATTTAAAATCACAAAAATAAAAATAAAACTAGCTCTTGTAGCCATTTATAAAAAAAAAAAAACTATAAATAGTTGTCCTTTGCAGGACGTCATTTAACGTTTCTGTCTCTAAATTAGTTATATGGCTGCTTGGATTGGAAAGGTTGCAAACCCTTGGACTAGGCCGCTGTGACACATTTGTGTTTGGGATCATTGATCCGCTGGTGATCAGGTTTGGACTGATAAATTGTTTTTGGACCCTTTAGGTTAGATTTAAATCAGACATCAATAGAATAACAATAAAAAAAATGTTTATCCTTTATTTATTTATTATTTGTTCTGGCATGTAACTTTATTTATTTTCTTTTTCTCCCTCTCTTTTCCACGTCTATCCCCAAAATATCTAATGCTACATTAATCAACCAATTCTGGAGAATAGGAAAATATTAATGCAAATCAGAAATTAACTGCCAAGATTTAAGAAAAAGTATATTCTAGCCCACATATGTTAAACAATTTAATTGTTTTCGTATTGACACCAGTTGATAATGTTCTGTGCTTTGTCTTTGTTTTGTTTTGAATGTATCCATTTTAATGTATGCCTACGTGTTTATTAGTTGTTTTTTTTTTTGGTTGGTTGGTTATTTTATTTTTGTTGCTGTTATTCATTCTCTTATTATTATTACTATTGTGTATACAATAATTGATGAATAAAAAATTAACATTTTAATCACTTTAGAGCTTAATAAATACCAATAATTATTAAGACCTCTTTGTGTTGTTTTGTGTGTTTGGTTAATTTATTTTTGTTGCTGTTATTCGTTCTATTTTTGTTAGTCCGTAATGTTTGTAGCATACACAATAATTGGCGAATAACAAAACATGTAAAACATTAGAATTTAATAAATACCGAATATTTTGTATTTATGACCTGACTCATAAAACTTATGTTTGGATTAGTCGGCGGACGTTCCTATTTAAAATCAGAACTGATTTTAAAAAGGAACAACAGTTTATTGTTCCTCTCTCAATAAACTGTTGCAGTCGGTCTTTGGAGTTTAAAGTTGCTGACGTTTGCGCTGATCAGCAGAACGTGCATCGAGACATTTTGCGTTATGTGCTGCTGGAGGCTGAACCGAGCGTGAAGCGCGGAGCGTGAGCCGGCCGTACTCTCGGATGATCCTGTAGCTGCGTTCTCTGAAGAACTCGTTCTCTTTGTCGAACTCTCTCTCGTCCTCGCCGATCGTCACGTTGAAGCGCTTCTCCTCGAAGTCCGGCTCCTGCTCCTTCCGGATGGTGGCCTTCTTCAGCACCTGCCAGAAACACACACACACACACCTGTGTGAGAAACGGCGACACCTGTTCGTCCAGGTATGGCGATAATATGGGTGTGAAAACTCTGAGGTCATGCAGACAGAACTGATTCATTAGTTTCAACCCAACAAGTCTTTGTTGCTTAACAGAAAAAGATTATTTGTGTTTTTATCTGTGTAACAGGGAATCTACAGGTTTCAGTAAGGCTTATTTAAGACTTTTTAATGCCTTCCTAGAGTCATCTGGAATTAAATTTAAGACCAAACTATAAAGTAGTACTGCAACTAACAATTACTTTGGTTAGTGATTATTCTGATGATTAATTGGATTTAAAAAAAAGTTGGCCACATTGTGTAGAGTTTTTAGTTAAGCCTTTTTTATGCAATACATTAAAAGACGCAAATAAACAATTCAATCTTTTTTTTTAAGTAAGAAAATAAATATATATTCCCTAAAATGCAATAACATAACTTTTGAGTATTCTTGTTTTTTTGTGGATGCAAAAAATACTTCCAACATCAGCATGTGAACAGTTTTCTGTTTGACTTCACAGCAATAAAAAGTAGGGTTAATGTGTATTATTTTTTGGATTCATCGATCAATAATTGCATATTAATTTTTTTTTACAATTTGAACCAGGTGAAGTTAAACCTGCTACTTGAGTAGATTTTGTTTTCTCTATTTTAACTGAAAAAAGTATGTATTTTCGGTGCAGTGTTACCTGGTACATGCTGTTTTTGAACAAAATTGGCTTTTTTTTATACGTCTTAATCCATTAATAAATTGGTTGACTATAATTGTAATAATTAATCATTTCAGCCCTAATATATACAAGAATATAGTAGATAAAATAGTCCTGAGACGACTACATTTAAGACCTATGATTAGCACATTTCAGGCCAAGTTGAATTTATTTAAATAAATGTAATGTTGTTAAGGATGTTTGGATGTTTCTACGCAACATAGTAAACAATTACTACAGCCAGATTTCAAAATTTTTCAACTTGCTGAAAGAAACGTCTACTAAACAAAGTCAGAGACCAAAATATTTGTTTTTATAATTAGGAGATTCACGGAAAAGGGAAACACATTCAAAACTGAAAAATGGAAAAGATGAGAGCACAGCTAAGAATTTGCACATCCTTCCATTTGGTGTTGCACAATCTATTGAGTAAACAACCCATTGATTCAAGTTTACATAAACTTGTGGCACAAACTGGGGCTGATTTGCATGAAACATAGAGGCGGCATTTACCTCTTTGGCGTGCCTGAGACCTCTCTCCCAGGCGCTCTCCACGGGAGGCTCAACCGGGGGCGGCGGAGGAGGGAGTTCCTCCACCACAGGAGCGGCCTACAACACGGAAAACTACCGTCAACTTTTCCGGATAGGGAATCCCAGCGATCAATCCCTTAATTGATAAGCAACCACAACCTTCCTGCTCATATTCGTGTAGACTAGTGGTGTCCAAACTGGCTAATTTAGATACTGCTGTTCAATTGAAAATGCAAAAAAAAAAACTTTTATTTTTTTAGTTTTATCTGCTCAACAAAGATCTAAACTTTTATAAAATCTGTATAGACACATTGCAGCGTGACGTCACACATGCAACAAACTGCTCCTGACGGTGACTAGCATTGGTGTTAGCGGTCAAGATGTCAACATAACGCGTTAAATCTTAAATGTGTCTGATGCATTAAAGAAAAAGGGGCACAGTGTTTTGCTAGTAACTTTCAACACTGCAACAACTACTTAAAAAGGTTGGAAAAAAAGTTTTCATTAAAACAAAAGAGCGAGAGGGAGGGAAGTGGGTTGGTTATGCTAGCTTGACTGTGACAATCGGAGCATGTAGATGTGCTGCAGAATTTGGTGCGTTTCAGTTCAGTTAAAAATCGGGGGGGGGGGAAAGTCGACCCACACATGAACTCTGCCACTCGGTCGATAATTGATAATCGCAAAATAAACACCAAGTTTGAAAAAATAAAACTGTAACTGACTGAATGTTCTGTTCTTAGTGTGGGAAATGTTCAAGCGTTTTTCTGTGTTCAATCGCGACGCATCGATGCCGCTGTTGTCAGTTGGTTGCTATGGCAACAAGCCTGGGTGTAGTACAGTCAAAACAGAGAGCAAGAAAAAAAAAGAACGAGTTGGTCTCTGGTTTTTTGTTATTTTTCCCTCTGCTGTGGCGCAGTACATTAAAGAACTACCTTCATCTCCAGGTATCAGGTTGTTAACCGAGTTGTTGTTTTTTTTATGATCATCTGCCGTTTTCTATTTTGTTGGCACTATGGACAGCCCTGGTGTCGGGTTTCTCACCCAGGGGTTGTTGGGCAGAAGAGGCAGCGGTCCACCAGGGGGCGCACCGTTCGGAGAGAAAGGGTCTGGCTTGGTGATGAGAGAATAGTTGCCCTTGTCGTTGACTCCTGGGTGGATGAACCTGCAGTTCATTCCCCACGTACAGTTTCCTGAAGAAAACATGACGGCATTCCTGGTTAATCAGAATTCATATAAAAAATGCAGATAAATTTAATTAGAAAATCCTTTTAACCTTGATGATTATGAACTACAGATGAACAGCTGAGTCCTTTTAAATCAAAAGCCCACCTGTTCGGGGTTGCTTTTGAACCATAATAAATGGAAAATTGACCAACATATTTGATGTATATTGATAATTTTAACAATGTGTTTGATATTTTTGTGTTTTCACGATTTAAATCACTTTGAACTGCTTTTTTGCTGAAATGTGTTTTACAAATAAACTTGATTAACTGATAATGAAAACCCAGTTGAGTGCTTGAGAAAATTAAATAAAAAATAAAAAAGTCAGTGGATATTCATGGAAAGTTGAGTGGAAGGAAAAACTGTGGGATCAAGTCAAATCCATTCAAGAATTTGAGTGAGTTTGATGAGGAGAGGAGTCAGATTATGAAGACTAGCTACACACACTGACACCTCCTACATATGAATCTATGTAATTTTAGAAGTTTCACTTTTGGAAATGAACAAAAATGTTGAATCTTTTCATTACATTTAATGTTTTTGAGATGTACTTGTAGATTTTTTTCATTCTTCTTACACTGCAAGAGTTGTGCTTTGCAGCCAGTTTACTCTTTACACAAAGTACAAAGAACAGCAGTTACTGTAGAAAAAACAAAAAAGTTTTGTACCCTTTTCCAGATGTATGTCTGGTTTTACTAACAGCAAACATTTTCCAGAGGGTTATCAGGTTTACTGAAAATATTAATGTCTGATATCAGCTCTAAATGTTCGCACCGGTGTCTCAAGATTTTACCCAAATAAGTGTTCAGAATCCTTCAAATGCAAAGCTCTGCAATAAATTCATGTTTGAAATATTTGAATTAAGCAAATCTGTAGCATAAAAAAATGTGTACAAAAACTATCATTTTAGGTTTAACTTTGACCTTTTTGGTCTTCAAACTTGTTGTTAATGTAAAACCCACAATCCATGTCTTTTGTTCAGCTGTTTTCTAATATAAAGTTACATTTTCCTGCCACATATTAACAACTTCATGGCTTATGTGTCATTTTTAAACTGTAAGATGAATCATCACTGAAAAGAAAAATATTTATGTTGGTGTTATAGCTCTCATACAGGGCAGTAAGTGAATTATTTATACATTTATGTAGACTGAAGTGTGACTATCAGTTTCCAGCATTTTCAAGTTTTTCTGCATCTCTGCTTAGGAACCCCGGATGGTATTTTTGACAAACATTTGTCAAAGTTTTACATTTACATTTATTGAGTAGATCGGATTAAAATGCAGCTCAGACATCACTGAGTTACAGATTTAAATATGTGAAGACGGAAATCCAAATCTGATCAAATAACCGATTTCTGCGGCTCAACGGCTCCCTCTGCTGGACAACACTTCACACATCCACCACTGCCTGAGCTTATACAGCCCACTGCACCGAACCCCATTGAAAACCACCTGGTTATTTTCTGAACTCTTCCTGAGTTAAAACATTAGTATTGTTGTTTCTAAATGAATATGTTTTCTTTGCATTATTTGAGGTCTGAAAGCACTGTGTCTTTTTCGTTATTTTGACAATTTCTCATTTTCTGCAAACAAATACAAGATTTTCGCTTGGGATTTCGGAGACATGTTGTCAGTCGTTGATAGAATAAAAGAACAATGTTCATTTTACTAAAACATGCATCTATTAAAAAGTTAAATCAGAGAAACTGATCCTCATTTTTTCAGGAGTTATATTTGGCAAATTTCATATTCACAAAAGTAAACTTTCATCATCTTCATCCATTTTTTCCACAGATTCGGTTAAGGAAATTGAACTATATTTACCAGCTATTCCACAGAGAACAAACAGAAAAGCTGTAAACACATATGACTCTTGTAGGTTATTGAATATTATGCATTTACTGTAGAAGCCTTTTTCATATTAAATCTACTGTTCATTTGTTTTTCATTGTATTTGTAAACAAAGATGTTTTCTAAATAAATAATAAATAAAATATGCTTTACAGTATCTGACCTTTAATAAAGAACCTGCAGATGGGGCGTGGCCTGATCTTCCTGTCCGATGGGTCCTTGACCTCTCCTTCTTCCAGGTCATCGTCCTGCAACGAGACCAAGAGAATCAGTTGTGATATCAGATCAATTACATTTATCAGAGCTTCAAACCATCCTGCCATATATCAGATCAAGCCACAGAGGCAAAACGACGCTTCTGGGTTCAGAGACGGGTGAAATGTCGATGCATCTGTAAATCCTTAGCCTCTCCTGCCAGTAAAGTTTCCTCACCGCAACGATTGTATTGTTGTTTTGGAACCAATTTCAAGTAATGCAATGCAAGAAAACATTCTAAAGGATCAATAAACTTCAAATGACCATTTAACACTGGAACTGGAAGAGATTTTCTTTATTCAGCTGCTCAACCTCTCACAGCGAGCTAAACAATGTTGGTGGCTTCAACTCACTCTCTCTTTGGTTACCTAGCAACTCACTCTCTCTCTGGTTACCTAGCAACTACTTGTTGAGAAAGAGCAGTTTCAGGTTTTGCTACTGTGCCTCATAACTGCTTAAATTAGCGGTATGGAGTGAAAACTATGGGTAAAAGAGGAAAGATGACGCCACCAGTTTGGCAGTTTATCAGATATTTAAAGCAAAAAATATCTGAACTCAATAATTAATCGGTATTGACTGACATGTTGTGATACGTTTTTCAGCCCTGGTTTCAACCAATCATTACTAACTTAAGTCAAATTAGTAAAAAATTGTAGGTGAAAAGCTCCGGCTATCGCTGATGATCTATAAATTCATCCTATCGGCCAACTTTATTATGTGTTACAACATGGTGACAGTTTCCAGAAATAGGTAAAAAAAAACTTTTAGCTATTTTAATAAAAGTTACATACATCATTTTAAATTTAACCGAGAAATAAATAAACTGTAAGACCCGTTTAGATAGCAGAAAAAATGCAGCCTTTATCTGCTGCGTACCTGTGATTGTGATAATACTGCCAACATTAATACATTAAAGATGTGCTGCTGTATCAACCAAACCTGGAGAAGCAGCATTCAGCTTCTACGCATCACAAATCTGGAACAAACTTCCATAAAACTCCAAAACAGCCGAAACACTGAGTTCCTATAAAACTACTCTAAACACCCAGCTGTTTAGAGTTGCTTTGAGACATAATAAATGAAGCATTAACCAGCATTTTGATGTGCATTTAGAAAAATTTAATATTCTCTGGTTTACTGTGAAAATACAAAGTTTCATGACTTTGTATTTTTGTGTTTTTATGATGTAAAGCACTTTGAACTGCCTTGCTGCTGAAATGTGAAACACAAACACTTGATTGATCAATTGATTGTTTCTCATGCTATGAACTTGGGAGAAAAATCTGCAGCGATTTCATTAGTGCATCACTGGGAAGAACTTGAACTTTTTTACAAGCAGCTGTCTTCTATCTGTAATCTGCAGAGAATCCAAAAATTGTACTCAAGTAAGAGCAATACTACATTAACATATTTTTACTAGAGTAAAAAATATGCTAAAGCCCAATAAATTACTCAAATAGGAGTAAAAAAGAGCACAGGGAGACTCGGGAGGAGCACAGGGACGGAGCGCTCGGCGGGATCGGACGGAGCGCTCGGCGGGATCGGACGGAGCGCTCGGCGGGATCGGACGGAGCGCCCGGAGGGATCGGACGGAGCGCCCGGCGGGATCGGACGGAGCGCCCGGCGGGATCGGACGCAGCGCCCGGCCCTTTTACTAGAGCTGTAGGGTCACTAGTGTGGGCTGGTGACAAGCAGACTACTTAAATACACAAGAGGTAATCAGGGGACACGAGACACAGCTGGGAGAAATCAGAAACTAAATTAACACACAGAAAAACTAAATCCTCACACCAATAAATAAATCTGGGCCAAAACAAACGACTGATATTTATTTTTAATCCGTTTCTGGTTGGGTTTTTTTCCCCCCTAACATTTTGAAACGGCAGTAAAATACATTACTGATAAACATCGGTTATTGACAATAGCAGCAATATTAATATCAGACATCGGCCCAAATTTTCTTATTGTTCCATCCATAAATAAAATATAAAATGATGTGGAAATTTAGACATTTTTAAAGGACATAAATTTAAAGAATGAATATAAATAACTTAATTACAAAATCAGGCAAACCACCCCCCCCACGCCTGCGATCACTTACGTCGATCTCTCCTTCGTCGATCTCTCCATCGTCTTCGTCTTTCTTCCGGTCTCTGAACGAATCTCTCCGGAGTCTCTCTGTCCCTTTGGAGATTTCCGGCCTCTTGGACTCGTCGTCCGCTGGAGAAGGAGGAAGAATCGGCTTCTTCTCCCTTTTCTTATTGTTCTTCTCTTCGCTCGCCTCCTCATCCTCCTCTCCTCCCTCCGCCTTCGCGTCCTCCTCATCCTCCTCTTCATCTTGAGCAGGAAGCGGTTCTTCCGGGACTTCCTCGTCGTAGTCCAGTTCGTGTTCGTCCAGCTCCCGGGAAACGGAGGCCGAATCCTCCTTCATCTCCCTCACCAGAACAGCTCTCCTCTCTTCGGCTCTTCGCAGTTCCTCGTCTTCCTCCTCCTCCTCCTCTTCCTCAGCCTGGGTTTTATCTTCATCCCGCTCTGCTGAGGCTTCCTCCCTGTAGCCGCCGTACCCTTCGTCGCCGCCGTCCTCCTCAGACTCAGCACGCTCCTTGCTCTGGTCTGGCTCCAGGTCCGGAGACTGCGGCGTGTCCAGAACTCCGTCCTCTTCCTCACCCGACCTTCGCCCTTGTGGATCATCTTCATCACCGTCCATAAACACAATGGTTTCATCCTCCAGCCCCATCCTCGACCCCTCAACGGGCTCCTCGTCCTCCGGATCAGAGACGAAGTCAGGGACGACCTCGTCCTCCAGGTCCAGTCTTCCTCCTCGCCCTTCATACTCTTCTTCCTCATCATCATCCTCCTCCTCAATCAGGCCTCCGTTTTCCTCGTCCTGGAGCAACTCGCTGTCCGAGAGGACGCCGCCGGCCTCGTCATCGTCGGGAGAGCGCAGCAGCTCGCTGTCGGAAAGGCCCTTGTCCTCCTCCGGAGACTGAGGGGACTGCGTGGGGCTTTCAGGCGTATCCATGGTGGATGATTCTGACGGAGGAATAAAGCGTGAATCAATGAGTCATGCATTCATGGAGTCCTCACAACAAAAGGAAAAACACTAATCAGCCAGAACATCACATCCAGTGACGCACTGATCCACTTTTTCCATTTCCGATACGGATATCTGAGGTTTAGTACAGAAAAACAAACCTTAATTTGCCTTAAAACTAGAGATGCACCAATCTGATATTAATATCTGTATCAGATCCAATACTGAAGACATATTGTGTATCGGTGAGAATGTGTCCGATACATGCAACAATCCGATATTAACCTGTATTTTTCTGAATTTTGAAAAATGTTCTAGATTGGGTATCTGTGACAATGCGATCCATAATGGCAGATCTATTCTGTCTAATTCTATGTTATTTGCTCTGAGGGACATCATGCTTTATTTATTTTACATTATATTTAAAAAGAAGCTCGTTTGGTTTCTCCAGTCTGCAAGCAGTTTGTATCTACCAAACCAAGCAACTGCAACAAAGTCACAGTCACTGACTTCGACAAATTAACTGAAGAGAGTTTCAATTCACTATGATATTACTGTTAATATATTTTGATGGTATTGATATTCTATGGCAAAGTACACTAAAATGTGACAACATTTTACATTTTGAAATGCCTCTCTAACACCTGACAACTTTCTTGTGGCATTTAGCAAATAGAAATAATTTTGGTCATTTTAACTAATCTAAAACAAAATACATTTTTGTCTGATTTAACTCCAGCCAGTGAGGAAAAAAATGTCTTTTCATCATCTTTATCTGATTCCAAATTTGAAATAAATTTGAAAAAACAATGTTTTTCCAAATTTATGCTTTTAATCAAACATTGGGTTGCACTTTATTACAAAACTCTGCAGCTTCTACATAGAAATCAAGCACTTTCTAAACCTTGAAAACACCCACTTGAAATTCAAGAAATTTCAAGCACCCGTATTGTGTGTTGTGCTGAACATACAACTTCCAGGATTTAAAATATCTGCCGCTAACATCTTAGTGCCAGATACTGCACCACACCTTCAGGGTTCTGCTTACAGCCACGCCTGTTTTGGCCACAAAAGTTGTAAATCAGAAATTCAGTGATCACTTTGTCCTGATTAATGATCTTGAAATCACGGGAAAAGTAGATCTGAGATACTAGGATGACTTGGTCAGATTATCTCTGGGAAGTTTCCATCTTCCACCAACTCTGAGTCCTGCATGTCCATCTCCCACTCAGAGATAAAACAATACAATATGGACCACAACATTTCTGTGGATGATACATAGAACCTTCCCTAATGCAGTGGATCGCCTTGAAACCCAATTTCATTGATAATATTAAAAATCTATAATGAACATCAGACAGTAATTATGTTATGGCTGATCAGTGTTTCACAACTTGTTCTAATTTAACATCTTTATATAAAAAAATAAGCCATGGCTAAGGTACAATAAAAACAAACAGCTAAATTTGGAGCTGTATAAATGAGTGCAGCGTTCGTTTTCAATCTGATTACATCATACATGAGGGAAAAAACGTCTTCTTTGGAAAGACACAGCAAACACAAAGATGAGCTTCATGGAGGACAGCTCCCGGCTTACCAGCTCAGATTTACCGAATCTGGTTTACCACCTCGACCCTCACATGGGCCTCCTAATTTACCGAATCAAACATTTTTTATTGCTGTGAATGCTACACATTATCTCCTGCAGCGAAAACAAGCGGTAACACTTACAATAGCTGCTGGTCAAGCTAGCTTAGGCCCAGAACCTGGCGACGAACAGAGAGAAGGCTAACCGAGCCCGAAATGCCCGGGCCGAACCGCGAACTTCTTCCACGACTAGAAACATGAAACCGCTCGAGCTTAACGACTTAGTTACGAACTTTGTCTGGGTTTAGCCGCTCAACGCTCGCCATCTTTGAGTTGACAATGTAGCATCACTGAAGCTAAGCTAAAGGCTAACGGCTAACTAACAGCATTTTTTTTCCATTCACCTTGCCGACCCGGAGCTCTTTACTGACGGCTCTGCAGCGATACCGACGGCCCCCTCCCACTGATACCGGAGTAACGGCCTACGGTCAGTTTGTTCACGGTTTAACTTCAGCCGCTGCGGCGGAGAAAATAAATGAGCCCGCACCGTGCAGCACCAGCGGCCATTAGCTTAGCGTCATCCACAGACGACAGATCGGAGCGGGAGAAGGGGAGGAGTCAGACCGAGCTGGAAGACAGGGAGGGCTGATCTGAGATCAGTTCATTCAGCACGACGGAAGCCAAAAGTCAGAGGACAAGATCTGATCTACGATCAGTTATTATATTATATTATATTATATTATATTATATTATATTATATTATATTATATTATATTATATTATATTATATTACATTACATTACATTACATTACATTACATTACATTACATTATATTATATTATATTATAGTTAGACTTTGGTAATAAGTGCTTACACTTCCTGGAGTAACATTTAAAAAAAAAAAAAAAAAAAAAACTTTTAGTAGTATTTTTACTACACTGTATTTTTTACTTTTACTTGAGTAATTTTATTATGAACAGAGGTGAGCAGGGTACTCAAAAAGTGTACTCAAGTAAGAGTAGCACTACTTCAACATATTTGAATGTGAAAAGTAGCCGTCCAAAAAAAAAAAAAAAATTACTCAAGAGTCACAAAGTATTTGCATTTTTAAATAATTTAATATTTAAAAATTACATAATGAGGCTGACCAAAATATAAAATTAAATGGAAATGTTGTTATTTTAAGGGTAGCGTTATTGTAGGTAACAAAAGATAACAAAATATGGCAAGATAAATTTTTCCAGATCAGTTTCTTTCAATAAAATAATAAAAGAAATTGATTTGGAAAAATGTTTCTTTTGGCATATTTTGTAATGAAGTTATTCATATAAATTATTTTCATTTTGGTTTTTTAAAAATATCAAGATTTCCACATATTTTCATATTTTGGTCAAATATTGATTGATTAATGTTTTGATCAGCTACTCAGTACCTAAGTAGCCTTTTTACCAAATACTTTTTTTACTCTTACTTGAGTTATTTCTTGGATGGCTATTTTTTACTTTTACTTGAGTAAAAACATGTTGAAGTAGTTCTACCCTAGCCACCTCTGATTATATTTAAGTTATTATTATACTATGTACTTTTAAGAGTAGATGTATGCAACCTTTTTTTACCTTCTTTTTACTTGTACTTGCTTGATGGAGTTCCAATAATGAACAGAATTGAACTGTAACTAAGTTGTTATAGATATGAACTGTAGACCAAATATTCAATATCCACCATTCAATCTGGACAGAAGAGATTTGTTTAAAGTAACTGTAAAAACAACACAGTACTTTAAACTGTTTAGTTTAAAATAACTTACCAGTATAATAGTGGTAACAGTTTTGCAGTACTTTTTTTTTCTGAGTTCACATTTAAGGAATCTTTAGAATAGTTGCTTCTTTTGTTTTCTGCCACTAGGTGGTAGTAACGACTTTAAACGAAAGTAAAGTTTTAAATTTCACTCAGAGATCATATTTGTCTATGATTTCGAAATATTTCAAACCTTTGAGACAAACTGGGGTAATTCTGAATTATAGTATAATCAACACATGAAGTAAATAAAACATTTTTGCCTAAGGATCCTCCAGAATGAAACCATTAAAACCTCATGAGATCAGCTCCACATGAAAGGGAAAATATAAGTTGCTTATGGTTATAATTTATGTTCTGTTTCAATTAATCTGGATTCGCGCTCTTTTCCTATTGACACATATGATCTGTCAAATTCATCTAAGGAGACGGTTTTTAGATTTGAAGGCTAAACTTTTTTCACATGACTGTATCTAAAGAATTTATGAAGAGTAATTTACAAGACAAACAGCACAAATTTAAACCTAAACAATTTAATCCTGTTAGTGCTGAAATGGTTAATTGTGATTATTGAAATAATTGCCAACCAATTTAGTGATTGATTAATCACTAAATTAATCAATCACTCCAGACTCCAGAAGATGATTTGTTGAGAAAACAACAAACTCAAGGCAGAAATTAAGCCAAAATTGTACAAAAAATAAATACATTTTGCACTTAAGATGAAAAACTTTCTTTGTTTGTGGCTATGTAATGTTTTAGTTCGCCCGGTTCAAGTTATGTAAATAAAATAAAGTATAAAGCAACTTTTACTATCCAATTATTAATTAAAACAAAATATTGTCAACTGATTCATCCTAAATTGTATTGATTTTAATAAAAAGGCTGAACTTTCCACTTAAGAAGCATTTTTTGATACAAATGATCATCCGTACACCAAAGGAATGCTATATTATTGATTTTAGGCAACCAAATGTTTATTTTCTTTTTTAAAAAGCCATTAAATTGTTTATTTACATTTCTTAAAGCAAACAAGAGATGCTAATATTTTTTGCACATTCTGAAGATTTTTTTTTAAATGAAAAATCTGCAGAATGTCCACATAAACAGCAAATCTCTTCAGAAATAAATCTCTTTTGTTTGCATTTCCTTTTAAATCCTGTAAAGCACTTTGTATTGCCTTGTTCCTGAAAATGTGCTAAATAAAACTACCTTTACCTCTTCAGTTTTAATAAAAATAAAAAAGAGGTCCTCATGTTCTCTCAACGTGTCCTTAATGACAACGATTGCTTTACATATTTATAGCATTTTCTGTACATTTACAATAATTTGTTATCAATTCAAATAACTTCTACACCTTGACAGAAGTACAGCAAATGAAATGTGTCCTGCATTCAGAAAAGACTCATATCTATGCGGTCCCCCGCTGTTGGAGCTAAAAGTTCCCGCTTGGCATATGTGGAATATCTGCAGCCTGAGCTAATACACCTCTGTTTACGTCTGAATGGCAGACGACCTGCGGTGATGCATTTCAGGAGAAACTGACACTGGATGACTTCTCACATTTCTGACTATTGGGATTCCAGCCACACTCATTATTCTTCCCTTCCTTGCAGGGCCCTGTCAGCTGTTTAACACATCAGTCATTAATAATGGAGGCCACTGGGGGGAAAGTTAAAGGCCCAAATCATTTCTTCCTACTGTACATTTGCGTGCCTGCTCTGCTCGGTCATCAGTCATTCCTCAGTTTCCATCGCTTGCCTCAGGGCACCTGCTGGGTAACCTTAAAGAAAAGCCAAACTATCAGCTGAAAACATCAAAAGTAAACACAGGAAAGTCTTGAGTAATAGATTTTCCTCTTTGTGTGGTGTCCATTTTGTCCTAAAATGGATGTTTTGACAACAGTGTAGGAGCTCGGTGGAGACATACTGGAGAAGATTAATGCGGGAAATTAACTTAACTTTACTCTGATGTATATTTGATTTTCAGACACTGTGCGTGAACTGGAGAAAGCAGCTCTTCAAGCAAGTTGTTGAGATACTTTCTGCTCCAAGAGGGACTATTATCCTTCCTTTAGCAGATTAGGGTAGGTCTACAGTCTATACAAAACATATTCATTATATTTTTTTGCACAAATTCATTCTTAGATAATGATATTTTAGTCTGCTCAGTTCTGCCTATTTCACGTCAAAATCAACGGTTACACTTGCACATTAGAATGGCTACAAAAAGATGTGCAATTATACAACCGTACATCTTTGGAAAGTAGAAGTAGAACCAACAAGAATGCAGAAAGTGGTTTCTGGATGGTAAGTTAACAAAGAAACACTTGTCTTCTCCAGCAGCCATTGTGCAGCACATACAGCGGTAAAACCAGCTGACCAAATGTGCTGGAGCTTCACTTTGGTTGCTAGGTAATGAGGCTGGGCTTGGCTTGGGCATCGGTGCAGCGCCCTCTGTGAATTAACAATCACGAAATTTCTCATTTTTCAGAGACCAAAAAACATTAAAAAAACATAAGTGCCATAAAATGTCTGGGTGTTTTTTTTAAAGTGCTTGTACTGTTAGGTGATGCAAACAGTTGATCAATCGTACAATCGTACATCTTTGAAAAGCAGAAATAGGACCTCCTGCACAACCAACAAGAAAGCAGCAAGTGGTTTCTGGATGATAAATGAACACCAAAACAATAGTTGCCATTATACGGTGCATACTGTGGTAAAACCATCTGGTCAAACGTCCTGGAACTCAGCTTGAGTAGCGGCGCAGTGCCTGTTCCTTATGACTCAACAATCAGGTGGGTTTTGAAACACTTCGTTTTCCAGATACCAAGAAAACATTAACTTATTGCCAAACAACAGCTTGGCTTTTTTGGTTGTTTTTAGAAATCATAGAGATTCAAATGGACGTACAAAAACCTGCAAAAAGTGAATTTTACGTAATAGGTCCACTTTAATTATCTCATGTCTGATGTTGCGTTTGACAGATGGAACACCATGGGCAGTGTCTGGCAGCAGCTGGTACCACACATAATTTAAACATCCGAGGCTGGATGTTGTTCTGAATGGATGAAAAGAGTGATGGTGTTCAGCCTGGACCATATGTCTGGATTTAACGGAAGAAATACGTAGGACCGGGTTCAGCACAAGAACAAGTCAACTCCTGATCGCACTCTCATTTCTGTATTCCTTCTCTTTTTTTTTCTGAAATCTTTCAAATTTGTGTTGATCAATAATTCTATGCCAGATAGAGATTTAAAGAAGAGCAGCAAAAGCAAAGGAGCTGGATCAGGGGAGCTTGCTAACAACTTAGGGCGAGGTCACACGTAGCCGCATATTTGAGAAAACAAGTACATTTTTATGCATTTTTACCTTTCATACACACATTTATTGTGACAAATTTCTTATAAGCGTATTACACATGGAAATATTTTTTAAGAGTAGTCATGCATTCAGACACGAAGTTGCCCATAAAAGAAGTAATAGTTTTTATCGTCACTTTTATCATTATCGCAATAGTATCAGGAAATATCGTTATAAAACTATAAGTCCATATTGTCCAACTCTCATAAAAAATACAACTAAGACCAAGTGGAAATTCCAAAAAAAAAAAAAGAAAAGAAAGAAACTTGGTATTTGTGTTTGTACTATGCATGGAAAAACGGAGATTCTGCGACAAACAATAAGCCTATATAACCACATACTCGCCTTGACACGATTCTCAATCGTTATAGTTTTGTGTTATTAACTTTATATTCTAGTACAATATTTAAAAGTAGTTTTGTCCACACAAACGAATCTCCTGGCGCCATGTTTCACTCCTAACAGGAAGTCTTGGTTGTGTTGAAGCAATCTGATTGGCTGAAATTGGTGCTTGCTTTGCGCTACACTGCCCTCTATGGGTTTGGCATGGTTAAACAACGCTCAGGTGCTGAAAACGTTTTTGAAGCCAATACAAGTACAATATATATTTTTTTAACATATAGCGGAGATAATTGTTTTAAAGACCTGTACAAACTTATTTTAATTCATCTAAGCTTAATTTGTTCTAGTTGAACTTAATGTATTTTGTTTTAGTTTATCTTATTTTATCTCATGTTAGCTTAGCTTATTCTTTTTGCCCAATTTAGGTTGTTGTTTATCACCTAACACTACAAGCAGAGTTTATTGTAACTTATTTTTTCAGGCTTTGGTTTAAGTTGTCGTAGCAAACAGAGAAACATGACTCCTTTTTAAAAGGTCAAATTAAATTTTTGTAAGAGACATACATTTATAACACCATTCATCTGCTGGAGAGAGTTTTTCAATTTTGACACTTGTGTTTGCAAAGTGTCTAATCCCTGATTTTAAATGTCACTGGTAATTGTTCCAACCGTGCAAAAGCAGATAACAAATTGCAAGATTGATTTTAAAAGGTCAGTGTATTTTATTTAAATTGTTTTTATAGTGGGTGGTAGTTGTACAGTTGGTAGCACCGTTGCCTTGAAGTGAGAAGATTCCGGGTTTGGATATTATTTGTTTTACTGTTAAACAATTGAATATTTCCATGTCTTTCAAAATTTTGGCAGTGCTTTGTTCTTATGTCCTTATTCTTAGTCTTTCCTGTTTTGAAAAACTTGTGTTTGTTATGTTGCATTTGTCAGCATGAAATAAAAATATGCTTTTATTTTGAAGGCATCAGCTCTGCCTCGTGTGTGTGTGAGGGGGTGAGAGAGAGTGTGTGTCAGCCCCACAGCCAGTAGTAGCGGCAGTCTGCGTGTTCACATCATGTAGACAACGTTGAAGCATGGCTCTGCCGCGGAGCGCGCCGTAAACAGCGGCTGACGCACTCAAACAGTCCGGAGAAATTAATCTGGAGAGTAAAAACCGGATTAAAAGAGAATTATGGACGAATCAGAGAGGATGGAAACACTGATCAGGTGAGTTTACTCTAATCTCCTGGCAGAATAATTAAAAGTTTGTACTGTCAGGTACATTGGGAGAAATAAAAACTTTTATCCATCCATCCATTTTCTGTACACCACTGTCCCTCAGTGGGGTCGGGAGAGAAAAACTTTTATTTTCTTCTGATTTACTAAAATGAGCAGGAACGTTTTCAGATTTCTGTGTTGTAATTTCAGATAATTTAATCACTTTAAATTCCACAATTAATCAGTTGTATTTCAACTGTTGCTCTGCTGCCCCATTTGTTGTTTTTCCATTAATGCTTATTGACCCAAATGGACCAAACAGTGAGCATGCAGCTGCTTGACTGCCACTCACTGATCAATGCAGCAGCCGCAGGTTCAGAAATCTTTCGCCTTTCACTTTGTTCCTCCTCCTGTTTGCCGCATTAAAACACATTAAGCCATGCATGGACACAATCTGAAACCAGATTCTGTTGCAAAAAGTAGTTCTGTCCACTATTTTTTACGATTAAAAAATGTGTTTTTTTTCATCGTTTCAGCAAATAAAACTGAGAAGTGGAAAAGAAAATAGGACGTATCTGGGTGGTCTTCATGGATTGTTGCTTCAGTAAACCAAATTTACCTTAGTGGGACATTAGCAAAAAAAAAAAAATAATAATAATAATAAAAATCCGCTCTTTAAGCACCGGAGCTGTACTTTAGAAAATGTTCTTACTTATTTAAATATTCATTGCAAAATAAAAAAATGTTGAGCGATTTCCACCTGAATTCAATACAAACACGATTTGCTCTGGATAAATCTCCTGGCATATCAGTATTTCCCCGATGTGAACAGACTAGTTTTAATACGTTTATTTTATATTTTTTTGATTATTTTAAAGCATTCATTTGAAGCCAACTCGGCATTTTGTCATAAATATGATTCCGGCTTTCAGCTCCAAATAGAAGCTGAATTTATTGTTTGCTGTGATGCAATACAACTGTTTCAATAAATGTTACTGTGATATCACCAGCAGCGCAGCCTGACGTAAGCAGGCAACAAACACACACTGTACTCAGTTTATTACATCTTCAGCTTCTGCGTCTTAAAATCTGTTACTCAGAATGAAAAGGTTAGATTTTCAGTCGCAACTCCCTCTATAATTGATAAAATCAGTCAAGTAGGTAACTGTTTCCATTGGTTGTAAAATTGCTCAAGTTGGAACTACGAAAATAAGTTTGCTTAATGGAAATAGCCAACTTAAAAAAAAGCCTTCCAGTTGTTTGATAAAAAGCTTTTCCGCTATAGGATGAGGTGGTTTTTCGCTGTATCAAAAAGTGATCAACGACCGGATGTTACTGCTGGCGGAAAAGATGAACACTACGACAGGAAGTGGGTGGAGTATGATGGCGCAGCATGTTTTTTATTACCTTATCCCCTGAACAAACATGTTCATTTGTGATTTTAACTGCGTTTCTTATCGATGAAGTTTTGCGCACATTTGTAGTGGAATACTGTTTGTTTATTTAAAAAAAAAAAAAATAATCAAATTTCAGCTTGAAAAAAGAACAACAAAATGTGTTGCTTGCTGTTTGGATAAAAATACAGAGGAATTAGCACTCAGGTGGCGCCGATCGAATGAGTGTCAACACATTGTCAAAGTTTAAAGGCATCAAAAATTACCTCGCTGTTGGTGCCAGTCAATCTGGGAAAAGCTGTAAGCGCAACTATCTGTCCTAGAAAGAAAAAAATTTAACAAGTGGAAAATATTTAGGTCAGCAGCCAATCCTCCCGGAAGTGGACGACTCAGCAGATTCACAACAAGGTCAGAGCATGAAATGCACAAACTGTCTCAGACTCTCCAGGTCTCAGTCTGCAGATCGAATGTAAAATTTACTACAGCATAATTAGAAAATGACTGAATGAGTTATTTGAAGGAGAAGATGAATACTTCGGCGTGACTCAGGTGCATCTTAATGAAAGTAAGGATGTTTGACCATAATTCTCAGTGCCATGTTGGAGAAAACCAAACAAGAACTTTCTCCTGCGAGGCCAAATGTGAGGCGATTTGTACGATGGATGACCTGTGGTCCAAACTAGGTCAACAACAGGATAGTGATTAAAAACACAGCAGCAGAAGGACTGAAAAAGAAAAAAAAACAATTCAGTTTATTTATATTAACACTAATTCACAACTTGTCGTCGCAAAACAATTTACAAGAAGTCATTTCAGTTCAATCAATCCTGGATATTAATCGACGTAGTAAGCTCAGTTTAGTCACATTTATTGTTATTATTGACAAAATTTACATTTTGAACGTGTTTGTACTTCTATTTGGGTTCCAATTGCTTCTAAAAACAACACAAGAACAAAAAAAAATATATTTTTTGGCAATAAGTTAATGATTTTTGGTGTCTGAAAAAAGGAGCCATTTCAATAAACTTAGATATTTAAGTCACAGAGGGCAGTGCACTGTTACCTGGCAACCTCAGCTGAGCCCGGCTCCGTTAGCTGGCAACCCAACCAGAATTCCAGCACATGTGGTCAGCTGGTTTTACCTCTGTACAATGGCTGCTAGGAAAGACAGGAGTTTTGTTTTTAACTAACTATCCAGAAACCAGTTTCTGCATTCTTGTTGGTTGTGGAGGAGGTTCCACTTCTGCTTTTCAAAGATGTACGGTTGTATAATTGTGCATTTGTTTGTAGCCATTTTTGCTTGTAAACTTGAGTAGGGGCGGTTGTGCCGAGCAGCAGCTTTCAGTCCCCTGAGACACGAACAGGCAGCTGTCTCCCAGCAGGACATTTGCTGCCTTTGTTTAACAGGCTGTAACTGTGATGCTGCTGCTTTTTTTAAATCTAATATTTAAAAAAAAGCACAAATGAACCATCCAGAAGAAAATCCCTCTTATCATTTCTGCAAAAACTCAATCCCAAAATCCTTAAAGCGTCATAAAGATGCTAATTTGAGGTCCGTTATTTTCTCACTTTGAATAGTCATCAGTGCTAGTGAAGCATGCAGCGACGGGAGCCAATCAGAGTTCCTGACGCCTCGCCGTTTGCCAAATGTGCCTGTTGACCAGAAACTCGGAGGAAATCACTTCTTGTGCATGTGTAATGGAACAGAGAGTGGCTGCAGTCTGATTGACGGCACAATAGTGGAACTAGATTACTTTTCATTTCGAATCCACCTCAATTTATTAGAGGCAGCCATGGGAAAGCTGCCGTTTGTTGTGTGTGTGTGTGTGTGTGTGTGTGTGTGTGTGTGTGTGTGTGTGTGTGTGTGTGTGTGCTCCCAGGCTGAGAGATAAGTAAAAAGAGCAATCGGGAAAATCGCAGAGTCTCAAAGTGTTGCATGCTGTGTTAATCAGCTTTCAGCAGAATAAAAACCCCTCAAAACAAACGCTATGCTTCTTTAAAATGTAAAAACACTTTGTCCTCCAGGAACCCGAAAGCCTATTCAAGCTCATAAAAGTGTGAAAAGTGTCTTTAATCAGATTCCTCTCCTGCCATGCAGGATTTATTTGGAGATGTGGCTGTAACATTATCAGAAATGCACTAGGAGGCATCAGAAGTGCATTAGGAGAGGAGGGAAAATCATTTGCTTTTCCTTGTTTCATCAGGTTGTCATGTCGAAAGGGTCTTAATGCACTCGTGAAGCGTTTTAATGCTTTGAGTGCAGTATTTTAGGAGCCTGAAAGGTAGATTTGAATATTGCTTTTAATAGGTATCCATTGTGGATCTCATTAGAGCTGGCTGCAGCTCGGACTTTTACGGGGCTCTGGTTAGCTTTCTTTAAATAACACTATCAGGCACTTTAACGACACACTTATCCTTAATGAGATGTGAAAAGAGTCATGCATGTTGCAGTCTTTCATACATTGTGACACCTTCCTGTTAGCTGCAGCTTTTGCCCTGAAACGGCTCTGAAAGCATTGAGCGTGCTCAAATAGCTGCACTTAACCTTGGGGTGATCATGCATCAAACATTTCAGCTGTAATTAAGTCAAATTCTTCCTTTCTGCTGAGAGATTTTCTTTGTTAAGACCACACAGCTGACCTCCACTCAGCCAGCGGTTGTAAATATTAATAAGCCTTCTTTTTTCAAAAGGATTTCCCTCCGATTGTGCTTCAGCAATTTTCCACAAAGCCGGACTCCCGTGAGGCCATTAGAGGACTTCCCTGAAGAGATAAACAGACTCAGACCATTGGAAGGTTTTCCAGCACTTAGGGACCCCATAATCATTCTGAATGATAAATCATATCAGCAACTGTATTAGTAAAGCATTGCAGGAGAATGAACGCATGAATAATCCATGCCAAAAGATGGCCTGAAATGTCATTTTTGATGAAGGCAGGCTGGTGTTTTCATGGATTCTGGACCTAAGATTTGAGGCTTCATAACTTGGTGACGTTACCCAACAATGCTTTGAAATAAAAACCCAATCAATGACTGACCTTTATGGGTTTTATTTATATTGGGGTGTTACTGGATGGTGCTCAAGTGGGTGAATGAACAGGTAGGAACCAGTTGTAATAAACAAGGTAGTTGAGATACTGACTGAGGCAAAAGAGTAACATTAGAAACCAACAGTGATGAGCTAACAAGCTAATAGCAGAATTATTAGTGGATTAGCTAATAATTCTACTATTAGCTAATGCACTAGTAGAACTACTAGCGCATTGAAATGGATAATTTTCAATGTGTAAATGAGCAATTTTCATATTAAAATAACTGATTTCAAAGTGGTAAAAAATGAGCAAAAACATGTTAAAAATTAGCAATTTAGCTAATTTTAAAAATTAGCACAGCTAACTTTTTACTTAGCTCTGCCCACCACTGGAAACCAAAAACACAGGAATACAATAAATATCAGTTCTGGCTGTTATGCTACCAAAATGTTCAACAAACAGACAAATAAAGATGTTTTAGACCCTCCGGTCCAACAGGTTTCTGCATGGTAAAAGCTCCTCCTTTTACGTTTTATTTAACACGCTTACAGAACTTGTTTAGGATGTTTTCTGATTAGCTGTCAGGTCAGGAGTTTCACATGTTGACAGTATAAACATTGAAATAAAAAACCTTTTCTCTATGAATATGAGCTTGGTCCAGTTGTTGCTGGTGGAAAACTGGAGGGAAGATGATAAAAAAATATTACAAAGTTCATTTTTAGTCACATTTTTAAAAATCATATTTATTAGAATCATAAAATCTAATCTTTATTTCAGTTATAAAATATTGGGTAAAATAATTTATGAATAATTGGCTGCCAGTTGAATTCATCAAGCTGCTTAGCTCCTTAAGCAGCGTAGCGTAGCCACCTGAAACCAGAAGGTGTGAGGCAGCATAAATGCTGAAAAGAGAATGAAAGTTGATGCATTTTCCTGAAAATTATGGTTTGTGTGTTCTGGTTGTTAATGCAGAAGACGATCCTGAGCTTCAGCTTCTCCGCAAGCTGACGTTTTAAAACCCTGGACATCTAATTAGATAAATGGAGATCCAAGGATCCGATATTTTGGAAATTGCTTCCAAAGTCTAATTAGTTATTTGGTTTTTGTTTATGTGTTTGCTTAAACTTAGTGTTATACCATACAAAGCTTTGACTTGAAGTTTTTGCATTAGGAATCCAAGAAAATTAAAGATTTCCGAGAGAATGTTGAAGTATTTTATCATCTATATCCAAAGGTGTGATAAAAGTTGTTTGGATTTCACGTTGAAGGAAGTGAAACCTTTGGACTGCTTTGGTAATAATAAGATATGTTTTCCCTTTTCCACTTTTTCAGCCTGCAAAAAGTCTCTGGTATGGAGAAGATGCTGACTGGGAGTAAAGGGAATCGGTATTCATGCATCCTGATGGCTGTTTTCAAGTAACTGAGGTGTGTTTGGAAGTGTTGGGATAAATAAAGTTTTCTCACTAAATCATATTGAAAACCAGAGGAATCCTAGAAAACAAGGACTGAGCTGGACTCAGGATAAATCAGTCGCTAGTTAAACCTTTCCAAAAACTCCTACAAGAGATGAAGTTCTCCAAATGAAGAAGAAGAAAACATGACAGCAGGTTGGGGGTCACAACTCTTACTACCCGATTCAGATTAAATGAGCATCGCCGTCGGCTGCCAAACACGCAGACATGACCCACAACCTCAGCTCCAGAATCGACACGCCGACCAACATCTCCCTGAGCGCCGCCGTGGCCGTCTCTGACTCGCTGGAGTACAAGACGATCTCTGTGTTCCTGGTGCTGCTGGTGTGCTGCGTCGGCATCGTGGGGAACATCATGGTGGTCCTCGTGGTCGTCACCACGCGCCACATGAGGACGCCCACCAACTGCTACCTGGGGAGCCTGGCCATAGCCGACCTGACAGTGCTGGTGGCGGCGGGGCTGCCCAACGTGTCCGACAGCCTGACGGGCACCTGGATCTACGGGAACGCCGGGTGCCTGGGCATCACCTACCTGCAGTACCTGGGGATCAACGTGTCCTCGTGCTCCATCACTGCTTTCACCGTGGAGAGGTGAGAGAGACGCTCATTTCCATCCTTTTAATGTGGATAAAACCAACAAGTGGTTGGTTTGCGGATAGAAACAATCAGTTAGGTAGTAACTAGTTACATTTACTCAATTACATTTACTTGACAAATTTGTTTTTGAACAAAATTATTTTTACGAGTATTTTTACTATGCTGTACTATTTACTTTTACTTGAGCAATTTTATTATGAAGTATTTCTACTCTTAATTGAGTAAAATTTTTGGATTCTCTAGCCACTGAATTGAAAACAAACATCTTTTGACATAAAATTCAGCAGACACAGACACAGACCTGCAGTTTTTGTTAAAGTTTTTTATTAAAAGAAACTGATTTGGAAACATTTTATTTGGCCTAAACATGTTATTATGTAATTAATCGATATGAATAATTTTTGTTCATAAAATACCAAAAATTTCCACCTAAATGATTGATCAGTACTTGAGTAGATTTACTTGAGTAGATTTTTTACCAAATGCTTCTTTACTTTTACTTGAATAATTTTTTTATGAAGTATCGCTAGCAGGAGAAGTGGAAAAAAACAAAAGAGAAATCTTACAACCGCTAAAAGCGGACACCGCTACTTTTTGTTTACATTTTGTGAAGAAGGAAGTTGCGCTCAGTGTCTTTTTCTGAGGTTTTTGTGTCGTTTCCTTCAGTGGTTCTTTGTGCAGCGCCCCCACAGGAGAGGAGGGGAACAGAGTTTTCAAAGGGTTTGGTTGGTTTGACACCAGAGTTCGGTAGCAATTAGTTACATTTACTTGAGTAACCTATTTGAAATAATGTACTTTTAGGAGTGTTTTTACTACACTGTGCTTTTCACTTTTACTTGAGTAATTTTATGACGAAGTATCTCTTCTCTGACTTGAGTAAAATTTCTGGATTTTCTACCCACTGAAAGAGAAACAAACATATTTTAATCAAAAATTCACCAGACTCAGACACACACCTGCAGTTTTCGTTAAAGTTTCATAAGTTTTTTATTTAACGAAACTGATTTTCTTACGCCTGATTTTATTATTATTTGTTAGTTATGTGAATTATTGTCATTTTCGTCCTTAAAATATCAGAATTTCCACTTACTTTTATAAATGTAGTCCACCTGATGATGTAATTGTCAAATATTAATTGATTGATAATTTGATCACTTCAGTAAAAATATGTTGAAGTAGTGCTACTCTTACTGGAGTATAAATTTTTGGACATTATGCCCAGCTCTGAAAACAATGCGATCGCCCACAGATGGGACAAATGAAGTGGCTACTCTGCACGGCGTGATAAATGTCAGGGTCTGAGGTATGAAAGATAAAAACAGGAGGTGTTCAGGTCGATGGCACTCAGCAGACCGGCGGCACTTTAATCATGAGAACTCAAACTGAGCTAGAGTTCAAAGGGACTCAGTGAAATTATCTCTTCTGATCCATTTAGCTGCAGTAACTTTTCCACATTTCAGTGAGTTAATGTTAAAATGCTGGACGAGGCTTTTTTAAATGTGTTTTTATGACTTGGTGGATTTTAGCAAACTTGACGTTGGATAATAATTACATTCACACTGTTATCGTTATAGTCTCATAATAATAAAAATTATTTATATCATGAAGGTTCAAAAAGACCTTAAAGGGTAGGCTGGTGTTATTTTCTGCTTTTTGAAGCGAGGAAGTTATGTAGAGTATTTCTGAGCAGTCAGTGTCTTCCCTCTAATGTAAAGACATAAGGGTGACCTCAGTTTGGAGAGTCAGGGGAAGTTCTGCAAAGATAAAGACTCGAATGTGTGACTTGGATCATAAAAACAAAGACTTCAGACTTGTTCTCTAAAGACTTGGAGTCTTGACTTTGATTTACCCTCTAAGACTATGTTTTGGTTTGATTGGCTCTTGTGGCCTTTATTTGAGTTGTCAGACAGGAAAGCGATTGTGAGAGAGGAGGGAGACATGCAGCAAAATGACTGCCGCCTGGAGGACTACGGCTGTGGGCCACATGCTTTCCCCAGCGCCATACTCTATAAAACTGACTTGCTTGCTGAAGACTTTGAGTCTTGACGTCGACTTTCTCTCTAAAGACTTAAGACTTGACTTTTGGTTGAACAATATGAAAACATGTTATGGTTGTTTGCCTTATAATTACAAAATACACTTTCAGATCTTCATAAAAAGCACTTCCTGTTTGTCTGATTTAAATAACTGACATTTATGGGTTTTGCTATTTTTCTACAGACATGGTCTTCTGTTATATACTATAATTGTTTTCCAAAATAATTTACCTTGTCTGAGTCGTAACATTTGGTTGCGTGTTGAGTGAAATGTCCTGAGGAAGATATTTAATAAACGTTCATGTGATTATGTTACGGCTCACTATCCTTCACTTTAACGTAGTGAGGGATTTGATTTCATAACGTTCAGCAACGCGGCGTTTCGGGGATACCAGATGGCGTGCATCCGACGAGAAAATGTTTATTTTATTTCATCAGAGACCCGACATCTAACCGCACAGAGCCGAGTGTTGACTTTTATTATTTATTTAATGTTAATATAAGAACAACAACAATAATAAATAGTAAGAAAAGGTTTATTTTTTATTATTATCACGATTAAATGTTTTTAGGACATTAATAGTGATTAAATTGCTTACATAAAATAAATACATTAAAATCAATTATGATCGGTAGTGACAGTTGTATCAGTTTTATTTATTTATGTCTTAAAAATAAAAAAATAAAAAAAAATACATTAATAATAAGCAAATAAATGACAAATAAGCATGTATATAATATTTGCGTAATTATTTTTATTATCATTATTATTGCAGCATAAATAGTAAAGTTATTTACTTATTAATAGTAAAATTATTATTTCATGATATATTGTATAATACATAATATGTATATATATTTTCACATATACTACATGTATGACTATTTTGTTAATAATAATAATAACAATAATAATATCTATAGTTGCTTCATTATTATTATGACAGAAAGAACTAAGTTTTGTACTTGTTAATAATCATAATGTAATACTAAATATACATATATACTTAGTCATCTTTAAAAAAAAAATGAATATAATATTATTATAATAGCTTTTATCTTTGGTTTTCTGGTTTGTTGTTTTATTTTGTTGCCTAACTTTTTCTCATCAAACTTTTAAAGCTGCATAATTCAGTCTTTGTCTTTTTGTGCACTTTTCCCCACATCCTGTTAAATAAGACACTTATGATCCTGTTTTGACTCAAAATCTCTTTTTTTTTCTCTCATCCTATTGCAGTTTAAGCTCTCAACCTCAGCGCTTTTATTTTTAACACCCACCTGGTAACATTTGCTCAGTTTCATTCCAGACACTCACATCAGGTTGTGTTTTTAATAACAGAGTGTGGATCTGCTGAGGGGACTTCCATGGAGAACCTGAGAAATGATTAAACCATGAATCCCCTCACTTACATCCAATCCCAATCCGAATTCCCGCCTCTCTGTGCTGCTGAGGCTCAAGGGATTAAGGAGAAGCACCTTGTAATGATGTGACCTCTGTGCGCAGTTTCAGTTTTAACGCCACCTGTGTGTTCGGATAATGAAAGAAAAGGTTTCCGAACAGCACTGTGATTCTGCTGCATTAACGGCTGAGTGGCGTCTACTTTACTGGAATAAAATGAATAAAAAACCTGAACCTGCACATGTTTTGACCTTGTGTTTACTCCTCACCTGCAGGTACATTGCGATCTGCCATCCCATCAAGGCTCAGACGGTGTGCACGGTGTCGCGTGCCAAGCGGATCATAACCGGCGTCTGGATCTTCACCTGCGTCTACTGCATGCTGTGGTTCTTCTTGGTGGACATTCAGGTTAGGAAATATTAGAAAATATATGATTTTCTAACAATTTTTGCAGCTCTGGTTTAATTGATTAATTTATTATAAACTGTCTCTAATCTTACTTGGGATATGGACTTAAACTAAGTTTAAGTCCATATCCCAAATTTAATTTAATGTTGTACTACTGTGATAATAAAAGTGATTATTAGTATTTATAACAGATTTTTTAGGAAGTTTTATAACCATGAAAATGAACAAAAACAGCAACTCTAAACAATAAAATGTGTTTCTTTTCTGATATTAAGTTGACTGCAACTCTAAAATGACTATTATATTGCATTTTCATATTAAACATGTTTAATATGAGAAACATGTAAGGATGTATACGCTGAAAGAGAATTTCTCCTCAGCTACATGTTGTAATACTCTTCTTTAGGACTCCAGTTACATAAAGTAGTGTGATTTGTATAATTAAAATGCACACACTAACTGGTTCTAATCATATTTTTGACTGTATTTATATTTATTGAAACAAAAAGTGGAGATAAAGAGTGAAAATAACAATCACAGCAATACGAAGAGCTTTAGGTATTTTTAAACAATATTAATTTGAATTTATTGTGACAAAGATAAATCAAAATCAACATCATGATCAAAAATTTATCACGATAAATGGTAATACGATAAATAACCCATCCCTAGTGTAGTTTCTATACAGTTTATATATAGAAATTATTTCTAGTAGTTTGTCAGTCTTTGAAAGAGTTTGGGGCTGAAATGATTATTCAGATAAGTCGTGATGAATCAATTATTGAAATGATTGTCAACTAGTAATTGATTAATTGTTAACTGGAGTATACAGGCTCAAAAAAGGCCAATTGCTGAAAAAATCCCAACACATTCAGAGCGGTAATTAAGCCAAAACTATAAAAATATGTACATTTTGCAGTTAAGATATAAAACAGTCTTTGTCTGTAAACATGTTCTACCCAGAACCTGAATTTGAATTTACTAATCTTTATTAATACACCTTTATGAACAAACAGTGGAGAAAAATAGTAAAAGTAAGAATCCCAACAATGAACGATAAGTCAAAATGTCATCATGATCAGAAATTTATCACGATAAATGATAAGCGATACGATAAATGCCCACTTCTTCTGGTTTGTGTACAAAAGAAAATAATTTTATTTCACGTTTAGAGCCGCTGGGTAGTTCTGGGTCTGATCCGTGGGTCCACTGGGCGTCCCGTCAGGCCTGTCAGGAGAACAGAGCTGTTTTGATCCGATTGCTGCAGGTGCAGTGGCGACTTTCCAACCCATTTCTGTGAAGAGGTTGGGACTCAGGTGTCTGGCATTGAGTCAATCATCAGCAGAGCGACAGACGATGAGCCACATTACCACTTTAGTGGAAACCGTTATTTATCAGATCAGTCAGGATGATTGGTTTTATTAACTAAATCCATATTTACTACTGAAACCAGACATTTACATACACTGTGCAAACAGAGGCAGATGCATTTTTTCCAGAGTTAGGTAGTAACTAGTTGCATTTACTTGAGTAACTTTTTTTTGAAAAAATGTACTTGTAGGAGTATTTTTACTACGCCGTGCTTTTTACTTTTACATTATTCATTTATTATAAACTGTCTCTACTCTTACTTGAGTAAAATTTCTGGATTTTTTTTAACCAAAAATTCACCAGACACAGACACACACCTGCAGGTTAAAGTTTTATAAGATTTATATAAAACAATTATATGTTTAAGCCTATTGTCTGTACAATTTGAGATTGAAATTGAAGTCAAAGTTCTTGTCTGGGGGGTGCTGTGGTGGCGCAGCCACATCAGGTGGACTAAGTCCTCAACGTGGCCGTTGCAGGTTCGACTCTCGGCCTGGTGACCTTTGCCACAGGTCTTGCCTCACTTTCATCACCCTACATTCCTGTCTTAGCACTTTCAAATAAAGGCCACTAGAGCCAAAAAACCCTTAGAAAAAAATATTCTTGTCTTGGAACACAATCTTGGCCTGTACAGGATTCTGCAAAAGCACATAGTTTCCAACCTAATGACAAAAAAAAGACCTAAAAATTGCTACTAGCTGTGCTGGACTGATTCTTTTGTGGCTATTTAGGGCAAATATTAAAAAAAAAATAAAAACCTGCATTTGTTTTTATATCTTTATTACTAGTTGTTTTTTATTGCTTTTGCTGAAGTTATTAAAAGCCACATTAGCTTTCACTTTGTTTATCTTGACCCATTCTTTGTGAAGCATTTTGCATGAATTTATTTTTTTTTCTGCAGCAACAAATATGACATTTATCATCAGCTCTTGTAGTGTTTTATAGTAATGAATGAGTGGAAGGCTGAGACACAAGCCTCAGGCCTTTGTTTACTCTGGCCATCATGAGGTCGAACTAATAATACACAGAATGAGAGTGTGGGGCATAAACCGCTGAATCACAGGCTTATTTACTCAGCTATTACAGTTAGATGCTGTATTTTAGCACAGACAGGAGTCCGCAGCAGGCGGGTGAAACATTTACGACCTGTTTCGTTCAAATGCTGCTTAGATTGCGGGCTGCTTAAGAGCCCTGAGCTTCGTCTGAGAGCAGTATGATTATGTTGAGATGTGAACCACTATTACAAGCAGCTCCGAGCGCTGGAGCCGGTTTTGTTTTTGTCTCCGTCATGTCTGTGTTTGATGTGCAGGTCGGCCAGGACGGACACGTGCAGTGTGGCTACCGAGTGAAACGGGAGCTGTACCTCCCCATCTACCTCATCGACTTTGCCATTTTCTACGTCATCCCGCTGCTCCTCGCCATCGTGCTGTACGGCCTGATAGCGCGGGTGCTCTACCTCAGGTAGGCGTAGAGCGTGTAAAAGCAGCCAGAGTTGACAGGAATGCTGTTAAAAATGACAGCTTATTCAATAAAGCTAGCAATAAAGACGACAAAATACTTGAATAAATCACAGTAAAACCTGAAATTACAACAGAGTCATACTAATAATAAAAAAAAAAAATGATAATGAAGTCTTAAAATTTTGAAAATAAACTCGCACAAGAATAAAGTAGAAATAATAGAAGAATAAAATCGTAGTATTATGGGATTAAAGTCAAAATAATACAAGCGTAAAGTCATAATATGAGAATAAAGTCATAATAATATGATTCCTACAAGAAAAGAGCAGAAATAATATGAGAGTAAAGTCAGAGTTGAGAATAAAGTTGAAATATTTTGAAAGTAAAGTCTTTATATTTCTAGAATAAAGTCATAATAACACAAGAATAAAGTTGTAATATTATGACTTTAGCCTCATAACACCCACAATGCAAAAAAAAGAAGAAAAAAAACCTCTGGAATGTTAAGTCACAGAGAGCACGGCGCCGTTACCTAGCAACCTCTGCCGAGTCCAGCCCTGTTACCTAGCAACCCCTGCCGAGCCCAGCCCCGTTACCTAGCAATATGTAACGGCAGGTTTGGCCAGCTGGTTTTACCTCTGTATGCGTTTTTATAATGGCTGATGAAAATGATACATGTTTTGTTGCCAACTTATCATCCAGAAGTCAAAGATGTGCAGTTGTATAATTGCACATCTGTTTGCACCTGTTTTCAAGTGTGAGTGAAAACATTGATCTGGGCATGGGAGGGATTTAAAGTGGCAGGATGCCCTAAAACAGCTCATTCTGAAACTTGAGCTAACTGGACTAAAATGTCATTATCTAAGGATGGTTTTGTGCAAAAAATGTGATGAACATGTTTTGTATAGCCCATAGATCAATCCTATTATTTTCAAAGAAGCATAATATACCACCTTTAGAATATTACAGCCTCCCAAATATTGCATTCAAGAAGTCAACTGCAAATATAGTTCTTCACATGTTGATATTGTGATGCTCTTTGATCAATTCGATATGCCGTGGAGCTAATTTGAGGTAAAATGGCAGAATATGGAAACTTTGTGGAAAACACTGGTACCACTGGGATTAACAAAGCCACGCAGCATTATGGTAGCACCACCATGATGAACTGGTCAAAGGCGCCTTGACTTCTCCAAACGTCTTGTCAGAGGTGCCAAACGATTTGACCATGAGAAAGTTCAACTGATGTTCAACTGAACACCAAATGGTTTGTTTTTGATTGGGACCTTCTCTGTCCATAGTGATGTAACACTTCCTTCCCTGTGTATACTAACACTGCTGCTCTTGAGGGTTTTTAGTGACCAACAAAGTCTCTTGAGAAGGTTGTACCTCCGATAAAGCAATAACACCTTTCAGAGACATATCTGGCCAGTTGTTTCCTGCTACGCTACAGAACCGCTTGGAACCAGACACTGCTAATTCACAAAACCTTTACGAAGAGTAATGAGCTCATCGAATAGCCCTGCAGACCAATCACAGTGGCTTTGTTCCTCTTTCAATTAGCCCAAATTGAATGCAAATAATTAGAGAAATACCAGCCAATGTTTCAAAGTTACTGCCATTGCGATTAGTGTCCCATTACCAGGACCTGATGCTGTTTGCCATTTGCAGTTAGAGGGAAACACAGGGCTATGGAAGGGCCTTTTCCCTTTACATATCTATTCTGTTTTTGCTTGTTTTAAACTTCAATGATATGGTAACATTAACTTTAACCTGAAATAACCTGAATAAAAGGGCAGTTATAGAAAACCAGCTGGCCTTTGTAAACAGGTATTTTCCCCTTAGATCTAATAACTGGTATTTCCTCCCTCAGCTGTAACTGCTGATGTCAAGTGCTTGCAGTACCTTTACGTCACTATGGAGGACTGTGACCCACTCTTCTTTGATGAATTGTTTTATTTCAGCAATGTTGCATGGATTTCCAGCCACAGCATCTCAACCAGATTTAAATCCTATTTTCATTCAGAGGTGGAGTTGCTGGTGTGCTTTGGTTCATTGTCTTGTCCAGCTGCTTAACCCAAGTATTTTTAAGCTAAAGGTAAAAAAACTGATTACAAGATGTTCTCCATCAGAGTTTTCTAGTAGAGAGAGAAGTTTCCATCATGAACAGCAAGTCGTCCAGGAAGGTTGGATTCACGCCAGCCTTGTTTAGTCTGCTTTGGGCCGCTGATGTGGCCCAAAACAAACTAACCACTGGGCTGCTTACAAACCTTGGTCTTGGTTCATTTGATGTGAACTCTGGCACGGTTTGAGGACAAGACTACAAAAGTAGGAAGTGGACTACTATTCTGGGTAAATATAATCAAAACAAACATGAGAGTCTAGTGCTAGCAGGAGAAATGGCTCGTGATCTTTTACCAGAGACAAAAGAGAAATCCTAAACCGCTAAAATCGGACGCCACTGCATTTTTGTTTATATTTTGTGAAGAAGGAAGTTGCGCTCAGTGTCTTCTACAGAGTTTTTTGTGTTGTTTTCTTCAGTGGTTCTTGGTGCAGCGCCACCACAGGCGAGGATGGGAACAGTTTCCTCAAAAAGTTTTGTTTGTTTGAGACAGTGCAGTGCGGAAGTGAACTGCAGCAGCTGAAAATGTCACAAATGCTACGATTTTGCTCTCCAGTTGAACCGAATCTAGTGGACTATGAGGTGTGAAAAAAACCCTAAGGTATTGAAGCAGGTTTATCTGGTGGCATGGCAAGTTTTGTGGAATGTTTTTTATTTAAAAGGTTAAAGTTTTCAACTGGTTGTGCCCTGTGGCCACATGAAAAAAGCATTTTAAGAGACCCCAAACTTAAAAAAAAAAAAAATTAACACGCCCTCATGTTGTATCAATCATTCATGTCAATTTCAAGAATGCATGATATAACCCTAAATACATGCTTATTTACATGGAGCTCAGCCTGGGTTGCTAGGCAACGGGCTGGACTTTACTGGGGTTGCTAGGTAACGGGGCAGTGCCTGCTGATTTGTTACGTTACATTCCGAAAGTTTTTGAAACTGCCCAATCCCAGACACCAAAAAACATTAACTTTTTGCCAAGTTAATGTTTTTTTAAGAGCTTGGGTTGTTTTTAGAAACAGTTGAAACACAAATTGAAGTACAAGAACATACAAAATGTGAGTTTTGTTTAAAATCTGTTTCTATGTTTATTCAGGAACAGCAGCTCAGGTTGTAAAGACGCAGTAAACTGTAAATAAAGTTGTGGCGTTACTTTCAGTGCTGTTCGTTGGTTTCCCACATTTTTGTGTTAAGTTTAGGGTCGTCATTGTTTTGCTCCCATGCCAGTAAAGCTCCTGTATTTGGCTGTTTGTGCCTCTCCAGCCCTCTGCCGAGCCACACCGAAACCAGCGCCACCACGCTGCGAAGGAGCTGCCGCGAAGCATCAGAGGCCGCGAGGACGGGCCGGCAGGGCCGGCCGAAGACTGCGGTCTCCTCCAGGAAACAGGTCTGAGCCTCATTAACTCTCTGCTGCGTTTGATCCCTCTGGTAATTGCTGTTGTAGTTAAACTCGACCCGGCCCACGGGTTCTGTTTGACAACCTGATGATGATGACGTCAAAGCCCTTCACCCTCTGAGAGAAAAGTCGTCTCATCAGCTCTCGGTCCCTCACCCTGCAGACAGTCGTAATGGCTTCTTTTCTTGATGCTGAAGCTTTTCATGGGAGAAGCGCTCTCCCTCCCAGAATGAATTGTCTTTCTGGACAGCTCTGTTTTCTCTCCGGCTTTTCCGCCTTAAAAGCTTTGTCTTTCACTGATCCCCACATGAGGAGGAGGTTTTTTTTATTTCAAGAGGGTCTTTTTTTTAGTGTTCACATTTTGTTTCATATTAATCTACCAGCAAATTTTTAATAATCGACTATTCTAAATTACTTATATTATTCTAAATGTTTCATTGTCCTCTAAAAAAATATTTTTGCAAGCTAAAGCACAAAGTTTAGCATTTTTAAGTTGAATAATATGGTTAAGACGGCACCTCCAAAATTATGTATTATATATGTATTATTTATTACATATATATATATATATATATAAATGGCTAATTTTTAGTTTTTTAAATCAGAATAATAACATTAAAAATTGTATTCATATTCTTACAAATACAAAAGCCTTGAGAATAAAATCTTAAACATTATTAGATGTAACAGAAAATGAACAGAAAAAAGCAATAAAAGTTATTTCTTCCCAGCTATTAAGTTGACTGCAGCTTTAAAATGACTATTATGTTGCATACTCTCAAACAAGTTTAACATGAGAAACGCAATTCTGCATCCAAAGTGCGCTTATATGCTACAAGAAAATAAATTTATTCTCAAGTATAAATCGCTGTCGCCATCATTTTGAAGATACTAATAAATGTTCCCACAGGTCACGAAAGGTCAACCAACCAGCTCACATTTACGAAATCAAGTGAAAAATGGTGTCAATCAACTGTTACATTTGTGCAGAAAAATGTTTTGTTTGTGCCGTTGTAATTTTTGAGATTTTTTTCAGTAGTCGATATAAATTTATTTTACGTTCGTGCAGCTGAAATATTTGCAGCACAGTAGATAGACACCAAATTAGTTTGATTTTGTAAATTTTGGGGGAGCAAAATTGATAGCGGTATGGAGAAAATGTTTGCTGCTCAAAATAGCACGCACATTTGAAACCAATTTAGTTTAATTTGAAGAAGGAGGAGCAGTCATCTTCACTCAAGTGGAAGTAAAAAATGTTCTACTTTTCAAACATGTCCCAGATTTTTCTAGAAAATTTCTGAGATTAATCTCAAAATGTATTTGTTTATAATAGCAAATTTTGTACTTTTCAAGCTCAGAAATTTCTAGCTTTTGCTGTAGAAAATTTCTGAGATTTTCTAAAAAGAAATCTCAGAAAATCTCATTTTTTTCTAGCTAATTTTTTACTTTTAAAACTCATAAATTTCAGTGTTTTTACTAGATTAATCTCAGAATTGGCGTTTTTTTAGTGGCTATTTAGTCTTTTTTTTTCTCCAATCTACCATGGAGCTAATACACTGTCGTAAAAAATCAGATCTGATTTTACTTTAGTTAAAAATGTGTTTCTGTGTGTTTTCGTTAAGCAGGTTTCAGACCAGTGGTATGAATCTGTGAACTCGTGGTTTTGCAGTAAACCTGAAGTAACTTCAGTTTTGTGAATGTGTGAGAGGCTTTCTGCTCGTCTGTAACCAGAGCTGCTTCCTCTGCAAGGCGAAGACGTCTTGACCCCACTCCTGATATCAAACTGTGCTTTGAAGCGGGCAGCAACATGTTTTTATCAGCGCTTTGATAGCCAACCTCCTCCTAACAATCTGCACTGGGAAGCAGAAAAAAAGGGCTGAAAGATGAGCAGCGGAGAGCGCGGACTGTAATTTTCTGTCAGTTTGGGCTCCCACAGCTTGGGCCCTGGATTCAAAACACATCAGCGTCAAAACGACTTTGTCATCTTGTGTTTGCAGAGTGGTATAATTTCCTCCATGTCTCTGTTTTGGGGTCAGTCTGGGTTTCATACCTCTTGACACAAGATTTCCTCAAACAAACCTTTTTCTAACGATACACAACCACCAAATACCACCGTTTGGACTAGGAAAGAAATGATTAATCAGATTAAACATGATTAATTGATTGTTGAAATAATCGACAACCATTTTTGTTATCGATTAATTGTTAACTGGAGTATAAAGTCTCAAAAAAAGAATTAAACACTCGGAGTAGTAACTAAGCCAAAGCTGTACAAAAAATATAAACATTTTTCAATAAAGATGAGAAAAAACCTTGTCTGTAAATATGCTCTACCCAAAACTCCTAAAGTAACAAAGTTTCAAATTCCTTTGAAAAAATCATATTAAACACCTTTTGCATCCATCTATTAATTGGTTAATTCCAAAAATAATCAACAGTCCAAAACCATAACTTTAATTGGTTAATTGGTTTCTTTAATTGCCCTGAGGCTGCAGCCAGCGATCATTTTAACGGTTATACAAATAATCGGAAAAAAAAAAATTGTTATTTTAGCCTTTTTATACAATATTAGAAATACATTAACAGATACAAATAAACAATCAAATTCCTTTTTTAAATAAGAAAATAAACATTTTACTGTATAAAATGCAAAAACAGCATTCTTTTAGTCAACGCCTGATCATTTGTAGCAAAAGAAACAAACACCTTTGACATCAACATGTGAAAAACTCAACCTTTCCTGCTTGACTTGACATCAATACAGTGTAGGGCTAATTGGTTGATTTGTTGTTTTTTATCAATAACTGGGTAGCAAAAGGTGATTAAAAGGAGATTTGTATAGAATTTCAACCAAGTGAAGGTAAAATTGCCACTTAGATATGTATAACATTTGTGCATTTCTGGCTTAATTACTGTTCTGACGATGCTGTTCTTTTAACAAAATGGCCTTTTTTGGAGTTTATATACTACAGTTAATGATTAATCGATTACTGAAATAGTTGACGATTATTTGAATATTTGAATCATGGCGATTAATCTGATTAATCGTTTCATGTTGTTTGTCTTTGTGCCTGGTAAGCAGGTAAAGGCGTTGGATGTTTAGCATCAGACGACTGCCTCTGCTGCTAAAACACTGCCTTGATCTAAGACATTAACATGCAAATTACAATGAGAGACACATTCAAACCCACAAAACCGGCGGGTGTTTGTTGGCAACATGGAGAACCTGAAGAAACTCTGTGAAAACACTGCAGTGTTTTATTTACAGTGAGATATTCATTCACAGTGTCAGCTTTGACATTAAAGAGTCAGAGACTCACATGGCTTTGACACAGCAGCCCTGGAGCTGCCGCTTCAAGCCGGGTGTCAGCCGTTTGTTAGCAAAGTTATATTTACCTCTGAACCAGAGGAAACCTCCAGCGGATCCCTCACGCTCTGCCAAAGCGCTCTGAGTCCGCTCTGACCCGCAGATGGTGCTCAGGGGTGCGTTTTAAAACCATCAAGCCTGGATTTTAATGGCTGATGAGTGCTTCGCCTTTGCCTGCAGACTTTCTGTGTGTGTTGGCATGAAAACAGGCTGAACCTGACGGTGGAGGAGATCCTAATCTTGTGTGTTTAAGGAGCTCCATGTGAGAGCAGAAGATTTACATAATGAGAGGAAAAGAGATCTTAATAAAGTCGATGAGTTCAGTCCTCCATTTCTTTCAAAAAGGCACTTCATGCTCTTTCGTTCTGTTTGATAGGCCAACTCAATCTGATGGGGGCTTGATAAACTACACAGAAGAATAATGGCCCCCTGCATGATTGGAGATTAATGCAGAGTTTTGATCTCTGAGGGAGTTTTCCGTGTCTGATCTCTTCAATGTGTGTCGAGGAGAGAAAATGTTGAAGTTTGGTCGCTGCTGATAGCATCCGATGCTATACGCTGATTTCACTCAGATGCTTAAAAACAATTAAAACATTCAGTTTTTAATTCTACAGCAAAAACATAATTTTAGGTAGTGCGACCTTGAAAAAGACTGAGATAAATTTAAATTGATGCAGAATAAAGCTGCTCGTTAAATACCAAACAGCAGAGGTTCCCATACTGTGGGGTGCGCCCCCTAGAGGGGGCGCCGTGCCATTGCAGGGAGGGCTCGGATGGAAAAAAACCCAACGGCGCGGAGGAGGGAGGGCGTTTGAGTGGATGGAAGAGTATAACAGGGAGTCTCTAAGAATCTCTCTATCCCCCCCCACTCACACATCGTTCCACCAGACAGCCAGAGTCCAACTCTCCCTATTTGTAATCAATAGGGGGGCCCAGAAAATGTTTGGAAACCACTGGGGGGAGAAAATGTTTGGAAACCACTGCCATACAGTCAGATCTTGACTAGCTAGGAAATTAGCTTCAAAATTTTAAAACTCTAAAGCCCATTGTTTTTGTTTGTTCAGTTAAATTCACATGGAAATGTGCAGTGAATGGACATTTTCAAATTCCTAATTTTTAGTTACAAAGTAATGAAAGACTGGAATTGTCTCCCATTAACTCTCATAAAAGCTGAACAGAAGTTAGCCTTTAGAGATTTTAGGAGTAATGAAACGACTAATTATTGTACATTGTATAAATTTATCCACATTTTGTATGAACTGTGATTTATTTTTATTGATATCATATATTTGAATGACTTTTATTATATGATGTGTGCTTTTTAATGATACAACCTAGCTTAATGGGGATCCTAAACAATAAACAATTTCTAATTACTCCTTGAAAAAGTAACCTAGTTACTTTTTGACTACTTGATTTTAAGAGTATCTGAGTTAGAATTTTTCCACTTGATAGTCCGGTAGACTCGGTTTGACTGGTACAACAGCGTATTAGGACCTTGTAGAGTCAATTTCTTCCAACAAAAACTCAGAAATTTTGAGTTTAATCTGAGAAATTTTCTAGAAAAAACACAGAAATTTCTGAGTTTCAAAAGTTGCAAGGTTTGGATTTTTTTAAATTTCTGAGATTAATCTAACATACATGTCAGTTTTCTCTAGTAAGTTGTGAACTTTTCAAACTCAAAACTTTCCATTTTGAATTTTTTGGCAGAAGTTTACTTGCCCGTCGTAGATTGGGGACCAAAACCGCAACATTTGTTACATTTTTAGCTGCTGCGGTTCTCTTTCACACTGCACTGCGGCAAACGATCCAAACCCTTTGAGAAACCTTTTCCTGTCCTCACCTGTGGGGGCGCTGCACCAAGAATTGCTGAAGGAAACAACATGAAAACATCTGAAGAAGAAATTTAAACAAAAATGAAGTAGCGTCATATTTCAACGGTGATTTGTTGTTGGCAAAAACCCATGAGCCACTTCACCTGCTAGCACAAAACTACTGTGTTTTAGTTGTATTTACCCAGAATACCCTGCGCTGTAGTCCACTTACTGCTTTTGAAACCAGAGTTCAGTTCAACCGAAAAGAGACTGAGGTTTGTAGCAGACCAGTTTGCTCTTTTGGTCCGATTGCGCATCTACCTCTCCCCAAATTAACCGGACTTTCTGGACAAACTGACGGTAGTTGGATTAAAGCGGATCAAACATGGCCGGTGTGTACAAAGCCTTGTTTCATCCTTCAGGTATAATTAAGAGGCTACCCTGTCCTCCTCCTCGACAGTAATTAAACAGTTAATTGTTTTCTGTTATCTACCTGCTGAGATGGCCTCGTTTGGCTCTCAGCTTTCCACCTGGACCTGGAAGCTTATCTCCGATAGCATTTTGCTGAGAGAGGGCGTTCACCCGATGCTGTTTTCCAGGCTTTTCTTTCCGATGAGGTGTATGAAACACGGACTGACACGCTCCAGCAGAACCGGAGAAATGTGCACCGATGGGACGGAGGAAGGCTGGGGGTGTGCGGCATTATTTCTGACTGATAAGACTAATCACCTGAGCCGTACAGGCTGACTGACTCCATCCCCTCCCCGCGGTCTCGCAGCGGCTCGGAAAACGTCTGAGCCGTTGCCATGGTCACCAGACAGCGGTGATGTTAAGGAGGGTCATGGCGTGCAAAGGGATGTCGCTCACTTGCAAAATGTTGAGGCTTTGCAACATTTTTCCATGAGGGGAGGAATGTCTAATGTGCTTCTGTCTGAGTGCTGTGGCTCATTTGCCATTTTGACATAAAAAATTATGAAAATCTCAACAAAAACAGGTTGTTTTTGTGGCATTTTCACAGGAAAAATCCGCACAAGTGCAATATGTAGTTTGCTTTCTCTTGGGCTTACCAATATTTCTCATAGATTAATACATTTGGTGCCAAATCACACAATTGAAACTGCATTTAGTGATAAGTTTTCAAGATGAACACTACGGTTGTCATGGAAATGCACTTTTGCACTAGGATCGGCAATTAGATGAATCAGATCATAGCCTACATGTTTTGAGCCACAGAAATCATATATATTTTCTTGATCTTCTGTTTCCTTTTTCTGATGGACATTTTTCAAAATGACCGCCATGGTTGTAATGGATATTATATGTTTTTACTAAAATTGGCAGGAGTTACTGCCTAACAAAAAGTTAGGTACACAAAAGGCTAATTTACTAAACAAGACTCTTAGCTACTCTAACAATAAACCGCTAAATACATAAAAATATTATCAGACGTTAGCCCTAAACTGCTGAACAAATGAAAAAGATAATCAGAAGCAATACTAAACCACCAAACGGATAAGAACATTTCTGGAAGCTATTGCTAAAGATATAAAATATCTAATGTCAGACCACTAGGGAAGAATAAAATATAACAGGAAGTGAAGCTAAATCACTAAACCAGGATGGAAAATAGAAGAAGCTAATGCTAACCATTAAGACGACTGTTTCTCAGTCTGTGTCACACATTATCTTCTTCCAGTTGACGAACGGTGTCAGCCGTACAAACAACAAAGTTTCAGTTTTGCCATCTAATTTTGTTGCATATCATTACTTTAAAGTTCTATGAATTATATTACCAAAGTTGAAAACACATGATTTGACATAAAGTTAATCTAAGTTATGAAAATGAATAACATTTTATAGCAATAATTAGTTTAAAAGGCTCAAAAACATCGGCCATCTCGAAAAATGGCTGTCACGCTGAAATTCAAATATCTAATGGAAAATATGAAAAACGTAAGACACAAATTCTTAAACTTGCATCTACATTTGAAATATTTTTTACAAGACCAAGGTTCCTTGTGTTGTTTAAACTTTGAATGGAGTTCATTCAATAAAGTGACTGAGCTATGCTGCTCCATATTCATAACTTGATTTGAGAATTTTGATGTATTTATTTAAGATGTGTGTAGGCGAAGCAGCAAACCAAAAGCTGACAAAAGTTGCTTTGGTTTGGTGCAGGAACTAAACAAACGTTTTCTTAGCAACTTCTAACAATATTTGTGACCTGCTGTAAAAAAAGTGCGAATTTTAATTGAAAACTTTCTACTTCAGAAAGCAGAGGACCATCAAGTTTTCCCGGTGTGGGTTCTGGGTAGGACCCAGCAGAGTTGTGTGCGAGTGTTTTAACGAGCTGCCCGTTAATTGGACTTTCAGATGCGTGTTTAGTGTCTGTGTGACATGAGTCCTGCCTCCCAGAGCTGCTGTTAACCCGCAGTCAGGATGTTCCACAGGATGTGAGAACAGCTCTGAGGTCAGGGGTCGGCCTCACTTTGATTTCAATCCCCGCATGTCTCCATAGCAACCAGGGAGCAACTAATGTTCTGCACAGCATGGGAAAAAAAGGTGTTGAACAGGAATCTCTCTCCCGTTGGTTTATTCCTGGGTTTTATACAACGTTAGGTAGTTAGACTTTAGAGTTTACGATGTTCCTTCATGATGGATTTGTTTCTAGACTTCAATCTAGATTTTGCAGTAATTAAAAAAAAGAAATCACCATGTGTGTCGCCAACGAGTTTTGGCTTGTAAGCGTATCATGCAAGCTTATGCACACCTGCAGAGACTGAACAAATAAGAATGAATTTCATTAATAAGACATTTTTCCCATGTCATAAGTGAAATAATCTTCCACTGGAAGTAGTATTTTTTTAATCCACATTAAACAATTACTGACATAGAAACAAGCTTCTAAATCTTGCTGAACAGTTACTGGTGAGTTACTTTTGTCTACTGGCGATCTAAAAGTGATCTGCTATGCTTCATTGAACAGGTTAGGGTTGTAGGTGATACAAAACATGTTCATTGCATTTTTTGCACAAAATCATTCTTAGATAATGAGATTTTAGTCCTCTCAGCTCAGATCTCTTCAGAATGAGCTGTTTTAGGGCATCTCGTCACTTTAAATCCAAATAAGGTGCTGCTAGCCACGCTTGTTGTGAAAATGAGCGTGGCATTTTCACAACGAGTAGAAGTAGAACACGACCAACAAAAAAATGCAGTGGTTGTTTTCTGGATGGTAAGTCAACAACAAAACACTTGTCTTTTCCAGCAGCCATTGTACAGCACATACAGTGGCAAAACAAGCTGACCTAAATGTGTTTGAGCTCGGCTGTGGTTGCTATGTAATGGGTGGAACTCTGCTGTGGTTGCTAAGTAACCGGTGGAACTCTGCTGGGGTTGCTAGGTAACGGCGCAGTTCCCGCTGGTTTGTGGCGTTACATTCCCCAGGTTTTTGAAACTGGCCATTTTCCAGAAACCAAAAAGCATTAACTTAAAGCCCAAAAACAACTACGTGTTTAGTCTTTTTTAAGCGCTCGGGTTCTTTTCAGAGGCTGTAGATACCCAAATAAAAGTACAAAAACAAAATGTGAATACAATACGAAGCTATTTGCACTTGAAACTAGACAAAAAATACTTGGTATGATTTTGTGTTCTTGCAGTAAAGTTGTTTTCCTGACGTTCCTCTCCGTTTAAAGACCACTGAGCACTCTAGGCTCTTTCTGGTGATAAATCCATCACCTCCTGGTATATTTTGCACCTGTTAGGTAACTTACAGACTCTGTAATTTACTTTTCAAATTATTTAATTCTCCCTTTTTCTTTCACACACATCCCACACTGTGTCACCTGTCTTTGTCTTTATTTTTCCAATGACTCAATTACCCAATGAGCCTTCATTAACCCCCTCAGAGCGCCCACTCAGAGACACACAAAGCATTTTAATAATTGGTGTCAAAATGCTCCATGCAGGCGAGAACTGTTTGCTCGTGCTTCCTCCGACATGCTGATGATTCCAGTTATCACGAAGCAATCACGGCTAATCACAGAAATTAGAACGATCCCATCAGCTCATACTGGACCGGACCTTTGAGGTTTAGCATCACTGCATAGTTGTACATTCTTTGTGCATTTCTGATGGCTGTGATTGAATAATTCAATGATTTTCTGGGGGGAATTATTTACAATTTGTGTCCTCTGAGCTTTTTTTCACCAATTTTAGAAAGTAAATCTTTGTATTCTACAATCTGTTTACACAGCTAGCTGCCATCTTAAGTGTTTTCCTCTTGTGAATAATCTTCCTTACTGGAGAAGAAGTTTGCAAATGACCTTGTAACCCCTCCCAGAGTGATGGTTAGCAACAGTTGCTTCTCTGAGATCACTGATGTCTGTCCGTCTTGGTTTTGTGATAGCATGCACAGCTGTAGCAACAAACTGACAAAGATGCAGAAAAACACGTTGTTATTGTCTTGAATTGGCAAGTCAAAGAGCACCAGTGACACACTAAGGGAAGTAAAGAAAAGCTGGCATACAGATTGATATGAATCAAAGGTAACTAAACATTTCCATTACAAATATATGCAAATCTTTGTTGATATTCCGATAATGTTGAAAAAACACAATTTCGCAATTGCAGTGTTTTCATTCATTATGAAATGTAATTAAAATCACGACTAAATAACTTTTTTTATGCAGTAAGACATTAAAAACATTCCTCGCCATCCTCCATCTACCACCTCCTGCCGTCTTCTTCGTCTTGTCCGCCATCAGTAATATCTGGTTGTTGATCACATTTCGAAACAGCTGATAAACCACACCATACCAGGCCGAAAACCTTTTATTTAAAAATGTGTTTTTCAAAATTGGTGTGTTTTCATGAAGCAAATTTATTTTCTTAATTCCAGTTTGCACAATTTTATGGTTTATGAAAACAAGACTGATCTTTGAATCCTGGAGATGTTCTTCAGGTGATAGAAGGCCGACTTTTTAACTGTCTTTATGTGACCGTGAATGCTCAGGTCTGCGTCCAGCGCTACACCCAGATTTCTGGCCTGATCTCTAGTTTCTGTTTGTAACTCCTGAAGCTGTGCTGACTCTAGATGGTCCCTCTTTAGTCATATAAACTTTAGTTTTGTTTCTGTTCAGCTGGAGAAAGTTTTGGCACCTTCACACGTTGATATGTTTCAAACATTTGTTCAAAGCTTGAATGGATTCATGGTGGTGACATTATAACGTAGAGCTGTGTATCAACTGCATATTTATGGTAACTACTCTTCTTACTTGTTGTAATCCTAGCTAGCGGAGCATGTAGATATTAAATAGAAGGGGTCCAAGGATTGAACCTTGTGGTACTCCACATGTGAACATGTTCACTCCAAAGAAGTCCCGGTCCTTTAGGTGACATTTAAAGCAGTCAAGTTCTGGACCAGAGAGTCTTACTGGAGCTCTCCAGCATTAGTTAGCATGGCCAATTAGCTTAAATTTATAAAATAAATACGGTTTTAGTGTCGGAGAAATTGATTCACTCTTGTAAAGAAATCTGATTAATCACAGTTAATTCAAGATTTAAATTTACTCTCATAAAGAATGGTTGTTTGGATTCTTTAGCCATTAAAATGATCACTTAAAAACATATTTCTGGATCTACTGTGTCTGTTTCTCGTGCTAAAATTTGTTTAATGATGTGTTTCTCAGCATTGTGACAGGCACACTGTGACCTGTAAAGTCTGAGACCAAAGTTTGGGGATTTTGTAATTTTTGCATCTGCCTTAAATTAGTTTCATTGTGAATTCTTTATTAACTGGGAACGATGGCCGTCTGAATGGTTGCGTTTCTAAGACCGTTGTTGATTTCTTGCCATCTTGGCGTTGTGCTGACACACATTTGATTCTTCAGAGAAGCAAGTTGAAAAAAAAAGCACGATAATTAATTATTATTGTCTGGTACTAATTATTATTATAATTTATTTCTATCGTGTTTTATGTTTTAAAAGAGGGGCTGCCTGGTGGTGCAGTTGGTTGTATCTTAGGTTGTGTTAATATTTTTCAGTTCTTTATGCTTTCTCTTTGTTTGTCTCTTCAGACTTCACACCTAATGTGTTTATCATCACACCTGCTTTGTATCCAGTTATTTTATCCTTCTGTAGATTTTCTCTCCCTTCCTCTCCATTTTGTCTTCGCTTTTTGACGTTAGCCTTCATTCGGTTGCTCATTCGAAAGTGACTGTTTTGGTTTCATGTCATTAATTTTGTGATAAGCAAAGCTGAAGATGCTTATTTGAAACTGAGAAATTATAAAAAGTTTAATAAGTTCCTGTAACATTCCAGTAATTCTAGTTTTCAGATATAAGATTACTGAGACACATTTGTAGTTTTATTATAAAACAGGTGTTATAACTATTTCTGCATGGCATTGTGGCAGCAATGTGTCACAATAACAACGGAAAACTTATCCAGGTGACAATATTTTAATCTAATTTATCAGAACCTAAACAGCCGACAGTATTTTTACTGTAGTTTTTACATCTGAAGTAAACATATTATTGTAACTTATTGTAGATCCCGTTCAGCATTTCAGAATATTTTTGCCAGCTTTCCTGCTATATGTTTGATTCTTCTGACAGCGTATCAGGGCCGTTGTAGATAGAAAAAAAGGAAGTACATTTCTGCCAAAAAACTCAGAAATGTTGAGGCTTTTTAAAAATGTTATTTACCCTGCAGGTGACGAAGATGCTCGCCGTGGTGGTGATCCTTTTCGCCCTGCTGTGGATGCCCTACCGGACCTTGGTTCTGATCAACTCCTTCGTGTCCACGCCTTACCTGGACTCCTGGTTCCTGCTCTTCTGTCGGACCTGCATCTACGCCAACAGCGCCATAAACCCCGTGATTTACAACGCCATGTCTCAGAAGTTTCGCTCCGCGTTTCGAGGGCTGTACAGCTGCCAGCGAGTGGAGGGGAATCAGCGGACGCTGTCCACCGCCCAGGCCTGCTTTGGTACCGTTCGAGACCCGCGGCCTGCCCTGCAGAACAGCAACCCAGTCTACGAAAAGGAGACGCGGGCCGTCCTGGAGCCGTCCTCGGATTCGACGTCGAAGCTCAACAGGAGTGAACATCAGGAGACGGCGGCGGTGAACGGGATGACGGCCGATCATCGACCCGACGGCGGCCACAATGACTTCAGAAGAGAACCGGGAGAAACGCTGCTGGGAGGCGGTCAGGAATTGGATCAGTCAGTTGACAAAACACTTGGTTCTGCAGACAGAACCAGTAAATAATGTGAATAATGTAGATATCTCCACACTATCATGCTGTACCATATGGATATACTCATCTTCAAATACCCACCGAATATATATATATATAAAATACACACAATTTTAAGAGGGTGCAGATTTCTTTTTATTTAACTGTATTTAATAACACTAAAAAAATTACAATAGTACGGAAAACGATTATGGTTGCTTTGAGAAGAAACAACAACTTTTTTATCAGTATTCTGACTTTAATCTGTTCCAAAGTCAGAGTTCTGAGATTAAATTCAGTATTGTGAGAAAGAACTTCAAAATTCTGAGAAAGAACATCAAAATTTTGAGATAAAAAATGTTAATTCTCAGATTTAAGTCAGAATTCTGATAAAAAAAAATCAAAATTCTGAGAAAAATTTTTACATTTTGTCATAAAAGTCAGAATTCTGACCAAACGAAAGTCAGAATTCTGAGTTTAAAAACAGAATAATGGGAATAAAGTCAGAATACTGAGAAAAAAATTCAGAATTTTGAGATTCAAGTCAGAATTTTCTTTTTCATTGGCCCTAATCTTCTTCCGTACAATAGGCTAATAAAAGCCAAACTTGGATTTCTGTATTGAAACTTTATTTTTAAAAGAACAATATTTGAAGGAAAATGCGTTTCATGACTCAGGACAAGTTGTCTACGAAGCTTTCATTGAGCAATTAACTCATGATTGGGTGATTATTAAGCTCATTAACAGTTTAGATGAGTAAATAACGTCTGAAGGACTTGAAGTTGTTCAACACCAGCAGTAGGACGATGATTTTTCCTACATTTCCTTAAGTGAAGCAAGATATTTATCTGGACTGTGAGGAGAAGAATTACCAGAAATCTTAATGTCAGAGTCACGTTGCATTGATTTTATTTATTTATCTTTATCCCTAAAAAGATGTACTATAATGTATTTATGCAGAGCGAGTGCAGAGAATAAACACTACAAAAAAAAAGACTCTAATAGCCGATTTAAACCTCAAGATTTTATGAAGAAGCAGCTTCTGAAAGGTTGGAGTTTATATGTTCTGTGTTGTAAAAAGAAACAAGCTGTGTCTGTGTTGGAGGTAAATTACAACCTTCTGAATTTTATTGGTTTAATTTGTGCAGCTCCTGTTAGCTTCCGTCTCCAGACTGAAAAAAGGCTTTATGGAGCTAAACTGGGGCCATAAAGTTTGTTTAAAATAATAACAATAAAACTTGAACAAGAAAAAATGAGATTTAAAAAAAAAAACATTTATGAAATGACAAACGTTGGACCATTAATTTCTTGAGGCGGACTTGCCACTTCCCAGATGGTGGAACTGTGGACCTGTCAGTCCGTTTCTCCAAAGCAGGATCGTTTTCCAGTATGAAAGCAACTCTTGAATGATTTGGTAAATTTTTTTTCAGTGGTGAGCTACGCTAACTAAAAAGTTAGCGCTAACCCTAAAGCAGTAATCATGAACATTAGCTATGCTAACGCTAAAGCGCTGCACCAAAACGGTATTTAGCAGAAACTAATGCTAAAGTGCTGACTTCAAATCAAATTATATCTACCCTTAAATATGATTTTCACATTATAATTTACTATAATATCCTTATATATTGTATTTATGTTTATATCTTGTTCTCTACTGTCAGTTTTTATTTTGTTCCCTTTATATTTGTTGTGTGAAATAAAGTTCTTAGGGAAGAAAAGATAGAGAACTTGAAAAGAGGAAATGGAACTGCTGCTTGAACAGTCTTCATCCCCTTCAAAATAAGAGCATTAGTATGAACAACTTTAACTAGAAGTTTACAAAACAGCCAAGTAAGTTAGTGGTTTAGAAATAAAGTTAGGGGAGTTATGTACCCTAAACATTTTCAAAGTTAGCAAAAATGCTAAAGTGCTAAAAGAACTATTAGCTCTGCTATTAGCACGTTGGAGGAAGTGTGTCCACCTCTGTAAATTTTTGTATATATTTGTCTTTTACTTTACTTTATTCACCTTTTAGTGAAAGTTTAAAACAGATCAAGTAACTTAATCAACATTGTACGGAAAAAAATACATATAAATGTTTACTGACATTAAACACATTAAATACAGCCATAATGTTTTTCAGTGTTTTCACCAACTTTTTGAGTGGAAAGAAATATATATATATTTTTGCTGTATTTTTTTAACTGCAAATGGTTGAAAATACAGTTTCTAGGGACTTGTATGGAAGCAAATAATGTAAATAAATATTACAATTTTAAATATTTAAAGTGCAAAGGCAGTTTTATGTGTTGCAATGAAGAGTGCCAAAGCAAAAGCACGAAATCACACTTTGCTATTCTGCTTTATTAATATTTCTCTGTCTGTATCAGAATTGTTTGCTGCTTATTTCAAAAACTACACTAGCAAATCTGCAAAAAACAAACCCAGATAACCCAAGTTTAGTAACTTTTTCAGATTATATTACGATATCTTCATCATTTTGTTATAAAATCTCTTAAACTTTCTTCAAGTTTATTTCTTATATTAAATATTATGTTGCAGTGAGACACTTTTCGATTGGATAAATATTTAAGAGTATTATTTGCTTCCATAGCCGTGTCCCATCAGTCAGCGTTCCCTTTAATAGTCGATGTCCGTCCGTCCCAGCAGACTTATACTTTTTTTTAATGTGTGCGTATTTTAACGTGTGCAGGGATATTTTTTTTTCTTTCATATTTGGTGTCTCTGAATTTTTTCCTCCTTATATTCAGTCACTTTAAGAACCTTGTTACCTTTTTTGTTTTACCTTTTTTGAAGGTAAAAATGCTGTAAACATGGACGTGTACATAGATTTGAAGCTGGAAATTAGAGACTTTCTTTAGCAACTTGGACTTAGTACTGTAAATAATGTACAGTGATGTTTATGTTTAATTATCTGAATGACTGCATGTCCACCGACCCTGCTGGTGAAATTTACAGTTTTGTAATAGTCTGTGTGTGTTTGTGTATGTTCATCCTCCCAAATGTTTGCCTTATTACAGCTAAAAAAATAAATAAATACAGATTTATATATTTAGTTGCATGCTAGAGTGTATAAAATCAACTTTCCATCAACTGTAATGATTTTTTAAATATCTCAAAACATTCTTTGAGTTTTAGGCTGAAAAATGTGCATGAAAACTATTAGCTAAACTAAATTGAATATAAATGCAGAAAACAATAAAACAGAAAGTAAAAGAATAATAGTAGAATAATATTGAATCTGAAACAAAAGTACCTGATTACTTTTAATTTATGATTAAAAATCTGGGCAGTTATATAGGTTGGTTTGGACATATATATATATATATTTTTTTTTTTTACCTTAATAAATAAAATAAGTTTTCTGGGTTTCCTCAGGTTATCTTTGTGTGATATTAACATTATGTTTGATCATTTTAAACATTTAGGTGTGAAAGAAAAGGTTCACAGATTTGTACATTTCTTTGGTATTTTATCACATTCCCATTATATCCAACTCTTATCATGGAGATGTTCCTGTTTATTGGATCGACAAGAAGTAGTACAGTTAAAAATAATGGAAATGAGCTCAAGATGTAATTACTGATCATATAATTTAGTGAAGTGTGGTGGCCTAACAGAGGAACTACTTTGTCTTTCAGTTTTTCAGGTACAGAAATTGTTCTTTTAGGGCTTTTATGCACAACCAGAGAACATGTAAGGGAAAATGGCAGTTCCAAGCTAAAAGTGTAAAAATGCTTCCAATAAGCTTATTGTTATTAGTTGGATTGTTTTTGAGGATTAGAAAAAATAAAACGATTCAATTAAAATACTATTTTTGTATATGTAGTATCTAATATTTAAATAAGTTATTATTGTACTTTTGTAAATTAAAAAGTACACTTTTTCAATTTTTTCCAATTTATTTTCCAAATCATGTTTGTGTTTTGTTTAACTGTTTAGGTTCTGATTATTTTTTATGTTTTTGCTTCATTTTGAAATCATAAACATTATTTTCCAAAACTACAAGCAGCACTTTGTTTTAAATGAGCTGCTAATGCTTGAATTTTTATTCATTTGTGTGAAGACTGATTTTATTGATTTCACTAAATGATTTCCTAGAAGCACTGCTCATGTTTATGACGTTTAAAATGAAAAAGCTCTGTTACAACGCCAACATATTTACAAAAACTGTCCTCACTATAAGTTAAGCTGCTCATGCATTAAACCTCAGCTCTGTTAGCTTCGGTTTACAGAGAGTTTATAAAGCTTAATACAAATTTATGCAGACCTTCAGTTAAATTAGCACTGTTTGCAATAGCAGCATTTTAATTGCTATCATTTTCATCCACTAAACTTTTGGCATAAGTTGTTAGCACTAGCAGTTAGCTTGTTTTGTTTTATTGGCGCAGTTTGGCCTAATAAAGCAGCATCTTCGCTGTCATGACAACCGTTAGTATTATCCACTACATTTCATACTGTCACTGTTGGCACAGTTTTTGTTAGCACTTTTAGCTTTAGTGGTTAGCTTGCTTTGTTGTTTTGACACGGTTTGTGTTAGCACTGTTAGCTTGGGGGATAGCTTCATTTGTTTTGTTTATTTTTCTTTAAGCTTTGTTTCTTGCCTGACTGATATTTTGATTTCTAAATGAAGCAGAAATATATATAAAAAAATTGACAAATGCAGCTGATCTAAAGGGATGGATATGTTTGGGGGAATAAAAAAAAAATAGAAAAATGGGAGTACCGTTAGAAATTAGCAAAAAATTTAATGGTACAGTAAATGTCCTTAAAGAAAAAGTATTGTTAATTAGAGCTACCAAAATTAATTTGTTTATTAGTGAATACATGGACGTATGCAGATATATTTTTAGTATATTTTTATGTTCTTACAGTTTCGGTCTTTCATAAATTGCCTCAGGCTGAAAAGCAGAGCGTTTGGACGTCTTTGGGACCATTTCTGCACCTTAATTTTTTCCTGTGTTTTTAACTTGTAGTGTGTTCTCTGGCACTTTACTTGATGTAAATTTAAAAAGATTATTTGGTGTAATGTGTGTGAACTTGTGTTGATGTGTGCGGACTGTTTACAAGGAGATTTTTATAAATAAGCTGTGACATAAAAAAAACAAATAATATAAGCCACAGAAAGGGCAGGAAAATGAGACGATTTAACAATATCTAAAGTGTTAAATCAGCGAAGTGATTCAGTGCTGAAAACCCACTCTGTATCGGATATTATATGTTCTCTTTCTGTATAATTAGAGTGTGGATTGGCCGGTGGCAGCAGTGTAAAACTCCCCTTGATGTGGCTGCGTTAGTGTGGATGTTTGAATGTAATTCTGTAATTATTTGGCCCTGGAGAGCTGCTGGTTTGTTGTGTTCTTGAATGTGCTGTAATCACAGATTCCTTTAAACTGCTTTTGGTTTTTAACAGTGTTGTTGTCTTCGCTGTTGATGTAAGAAAACGTTTGATTGTGTGAAGAAAATTGCAGCGTGCTCTGCTCTGTGGTGCAGTACAGTGGCTTTTGTTCGGCATCTTTACAAAAGGTATTTTTTTAAAAAGTTGAAGTGTTTCTTAGTTTTTGTGGTGCAGCATTGTTTTTAGCCATGTAAAAATTAGACAAAATCCATGAAAGACTGAGTTCTTTATAAATAAATGTTTGCATACTGTATCCATGTCTGATCTCATATTATATAAAAGAAAGTGATTTTTCTTGCTTAAACAACAAAAATAACCAAAAATAACTTATTTAAACATAAATATGTTTTCCAGCTGAGGAGTTCCTGGACCATTTGTTCATGCTCAGTTTCGGGTCAGTTTCATGTTGCAGGGTCCAAATAAGGTGAATAACTTTATTTAATTTACTTGAATATTTCCCCTGGCTTCTGTTCATTGGTGTAAATATATATTAATAACTTACGCTCATTGTATTTCTTTCACTAAAGTACAGAAAACGGAACGTGAAGACAGGAAATGGAACTGCAGCGTAAACAGTAGCCATTTACTTTAAAATAAAAGTATACGAACGTTTAGTTACTTGAAGCTAACCAAAACGTCAAGTCTGATGTCAAACTTTATTCAACTGGAAGTTTACAAAACAGGCAAGTAAATTAATACTTTGTAATTTATCTCTAAAGGTTAATTTAGGGGAATTTAAGTGTGCTAAGCGTTTTCAAAGTTAGCAAAAATGCTAAATGAAAAATTTGTTCTGTTATTAGCACATTAGCATATTAGCGGAAGTGTCCACTATTGATTTTTGGAGACTTCTTAGCATCTCGTAGTCTGCTTTCTGAGTAAAAATGCTTGGAAATTGACACCTGATCAGGTTAGAAGTTGTTTTGAATTTCTGCCACTTCTAGATTATTTCCTGTTTGATGGAGATGCTGATTTCAATCTAAGTCTCCCTTACTGTACTTGTGCTTGTAATGAATTAGAATATCTCAATATTAATTCAGTATTTAGATTCAAAAAGTGAAACTTGAAGATAGTGTCACAACAATAAGCAAAATATTTGGGTATTTTATTTTGCTACTAACATTAATGTTTACATAATCCGCTAATGAAAACACAATATTCAGTGCCTGATCGTGGGGACTTGACTCAGTCAGTAATTAACCACTGATTTGATTCTGGTTAGTTTTTATTTTCTTTAGTTAAAATACCTGGAAGGCCATCCTGTGTCCTTCAACAGATTCGAGTAAATCTTAATTATTTTATGCACTCAGAAGAAACCTATGCACTACAGTTCCCTCTGGTTACAAATACAACGGATGTAGCTCTCCTCTACCTCATTAACCTCACACTCTCCTGGGAAACTCCACTGAACACATTAAAACTCATCTTCATCAGGGTAACATTTATTTGGCTCATTCCCTTACTTAAAAGCTGATGACTATGAGACTCCTAATTAACCACAGTTAATGTCTCAGCCTTTTTCCTTAGCACATATTTCACTCACCAATGTATTTAAATGAGGTAGGAAACACCAAAAACATGCAGGATTGTGGTTCCAAAGGCATGTCTGCGTTGCTTCTTCTTCCTGTTATGCTTCGTTGAACAGGTTAGGGTAGGTCTACGAGCCGTACAAAATATGCTCATATCATATTTTCTCAAAATTATTCGCAGATAATGAGGTTTTACTCTGCTCAGTTCTGTCTATTTTGCTGGTTTAGGCCGTCTTGTCACTTTAAATTCAAATAATCTGCTGCTGGCCACGCCCCCCAGCTCAACGTTTACACTTGTATGTGAAAATGGCTGCAAACAGATGCGCAATTAAACAGCACTACATCTTTGAAAATCAGAAGTGGAGCCTCCTGCACAACCAGCAAGAATCCAGCAAGTGGTTTCTGGATGGTAAGTCAACAACAAAACATTTGTCTGTTCCAGCAGTCATTGTACAGAACATATAGTGGTAAAACCAGCTGGCCAGATCAGCTTGGGTTGCTAGGTAACGGGTGGAATTCTGCTGGGGTTGCTAGGTAACCGTGCAGCGCCTGCAGATTTGTGATGTCGCATTCCAGAAGTTTTTGAAACGGCTCGTTTTCCAGACACAAAAAACATGAACTTATTGTCAAAACCAGCTGGGTGTTTATTTGTTTTTTGTTTTTTTTAAGCGCTTGGGTTTGGGATGTTCCATCTATTGATGATCTTTGTAGCTCAAGTGCTAACTCCTGGTTAAAAAGGTCCATAAATGGTCATGCCTTCCTGTTTTGGCGGTCTTTTTGTTTCTGCATAATGCAGTGTAGTAAGTTTTAAGCTTACTTATCTGCCTTAAAAAGAATGAAAAGCTTAATTTTTAGTTATCTATTTAATACTTTCAAAGAATTTTAGATTTTCTAGTTTTAAAGGTAATTAATAATCAGTGAGATTTTGTTGATTTTTCTTATTACAGAATTTTTTCTCATGGCATGAGGTCTGCTGCTTTGTTTTGCTTGTCTGAATCCATGAGAGCTGCCTGACTTCATTGTGTTTTTCTTAATTTTGCTCTTTCTTCTCTGCCTGTTGCCTGGGAACACAGCGGAGTCGTTACTTTCAGCCAATAAATCTGACGGTAACTGATTTCCTTCTGCTCCAGAGGCCAACAGAAGTCAAAATTAACTTTCATTCATGATTCATTTTATTTCATTACTTCAGATTTGGCTTTAATGCATTTAAAAGTTTGTTTAAACTGATCAACAGGAAGGCCATAGCTCCATATTAAAGCTGCAATATTTATTTGTTCTCTTCTGGGCTTTTTTTCCCCTGAGTTCTGCCTGCAGGTGGGTGATGGCAACCTGCAACGGCGTATTAGGGCCTTTATGGGTAGGGAGGAAAAAAGGAAGTGCAGATTTCCACTAAAAAAACTTGAGGTTAATCTCGGAAATTTATTTGAAAAAAAGAAAAGGAAATTTCTGAGTTTTCAAAAGTATAAAAGTTTTCGACTTTTGGAGCTCTGAATTTTTTCTGAAAAATTTCTGAGGTTAATCTCAAAATTTCCGAGTTGTTTTTCTTTCAAATATTCAACTTTTGGAGCTCAGAAATTTCATAGATTTTCTTTTTGAAAATTTCTGATATTAATCAAAAAAATTTGGAGTTCTTTCTCACAAATTTTTGCCTTTTCAAAGTCAAAATTTCTGAGATTAATTTTAAAAATTTGTTACTTTTTCTTTCAAATTTTAGACTTTTCGAGCTCCGAAATGTCCTTGTTTTTTCTAGAAAATTTCTATTTATCTAAAAATTGTGGAGTTCTTTCTCAAAAATCTTTGACTTTTCATACCCACAAATTTCCTAGTTTTTTTATAGAAATGTTTTGAGATTACTCTCAAAATTTCAGAATTTTTTCTAACAATTTGTTTTAATTTTGAAGCCCAGAAATCTTTGTTTTGTTTCTAGAAAATTTCTGAGATTAGAGATTGCAAATTTTTGACTGTTTATGCTCAGAAATATCTTTGTTTCGTCTAGAAATTTTCTGGGATTAGTCTCAAAATTTGTGAGTTTTTCGGCAGAAAACTAATACATTTTTTCAAGCTAATGGCCCTAATATGCCGTCATAGGAAGCAGCAATGCTTCCACGCTCATTTCTTTTCTGATGTTGAGATTGCTGCTCTCGACATAGCTGGGTGTCTGGGTGTCTTGGAAATCAGCAGGAGGGAACCGTAAGATATCTGTAAGCTGTGAGACCTCCGACTGTCACCATCGTGTTTTTGATGGCAGCAGAGAAAACAGGATGAAAGAGGCGGGAATTATTCCTGTTTGGGTTTTGATGGCGGTAAGTAAGAAATAAAAAAAAAAGTGTTTTGTAGACATGTGAAAAACACTCCCGCTGAGATGGGGTGCCACAGCTTAATGGCGCCCAGAGGAGCTCCTGCCGAGTGGCACCGGCGTGTTTGAGATCAGCTCTGTGTGTGTGCAGACAGGGAAGGTTTGCTGCTGTGACAAAACGCTTTGTGACTTTTAAGGAAACACTCAGCACCAGTCTGAATTCATCAGAACCAAAATAGAAGCACATTTGCATGAATGGAGTTGTATGCAGGAAGCCACAGAAGTCGTTTTTACTCATAGGAGGCGGTCCGTTAATAAGAAAGAATCATTTTATTTTACTGTTTTATATGATAGTAAACCACTTTGACCATCTTTACCCCTGAGAGAAATCATATCTTTACTTTATTTACACCATTATCTGATGTTTTCTTGAGTAACTTTTTGGAGAAATTTTTTTTTAATCTTTTTATAGTATTTTTTTCATCTGTGCCTTTTACTTGAGTGATTTTATATGAAGTATTACTTGAGTAAAATTTCTGGATACTCGACTGAGTAACTTCAACAAACTTTAACCAAAAATTTACCAGACACGGACACACGCCTGCAGTTTTTGATAAAGTTTATAAGTTTTATTTTGAAAGAATCTGATTTAGAAACAATTTCCTTTTGCCTGATTTTGTAACTACGTTATTTACAGGAATTATTTTCATCTTGAGCTTTAAAATACCAAACTTTCCACATGAGAGTTTATTTTGGCCCGTCTGATGATGTCATTTTTAATGTTAAATGATTGATGCTTTGTCCATTTAGTACTCGAGTATCATTTTTGATACTTTTTAACTTTTACTGGAGTAAAAATATGTTGAAGTAGTGCTAGTATTACTTAAATACACTTGTTGAATATCTCTGCTATTGTAGAACCAGTTTTGATTCCAGATCCACTAAAGAACAATTTCTACTAATGCAAATTACAGATTATTGTCTGGAAAATGAGCTGTTTCAAAAACCTCCTGCTTGTTCCAGATTATTTTAAGGACGAAAATGAAAATAATTCACATAAGTAACAAAAAAATAAAATCAGGCAAAAGAACATTTTTCCAAATCAGTTTCTTTCAAACTGCAGGTGTGTGTCTGTCTGGTGAATTTTTGGTTAAAACATGTTTGTTTTTCATTCAGTGGGTAGAAAATTAGTAAGAGTAGAGATACTTCATAATAAAATTACTAAGGTAAAACCAAAAGGTACAGCATACTAAAAATACTGCTAAAAGTAATTTTTTTTCAAAAATGTAACTCAAGTAATTGTAACTACTTACTGCCCGACTCTGGTAACTTGTGATTTTGTTGAGTAGAAGGACATTTCCTGCTAAATAAATAACACTAAGGTTGTTCTCTTTCTGCGGCGTCGCACTCAGATTTCCCTCCAGACTCAACAAAGTTCCACCTAATCTCATCAAAGCAGCGACCAAGCTCATCACTGTCACACAGCGTCACAAACGAAGCAGGAAAACGACAGGTCGGGCTTTTCTCCTGTCTGTCTGTTCAGTTCGCAGAGTTCTGCAGGAACCCGGTAAACCCCCGCGGGTTTCTGGCAGCTTTTATTTACCGTCCGTCCAGCAGATGTTCCGTCACTGACAGACACAAAAACAGCTCATTAGCATCACGGCGGGGATGTTGCTGATTTATCTGCTTCAAGAAGCAAACAGCCAACAGATCCTGTTACACACGTTAATACAACGGCGTGTTAAGGCCGCTGTAGATGAAAAAAGAAGGAGTAAATCTCACTGCAAAAAGAAAAATATTTTTGGTCTAGTTTCTGGTGCAAATTTGAAATAAGATAAAACTAACTTAACTTAAAAGTAACTTTTCAGCACAATATAGTAGCTTGTTTGAAATCAATAATTCTTTAGAATTGCAGAAAAAGTATTTTTTTCCATTGGAAGATTATTTGACTCATAAGACATTTTTTCCATGTTGTACGTGAAATAATCTGTCAGTGGAACTAGTATTTTTCATCAATATTAAGGAATACCGTACAACTATATTGTGCTGAGAAATTTGCATTGTCTTATTTTAAGTGTAGTAAGATATTTGCACTAGAAACTAGAACAAAAATACCGGTGTTAATGTTTTGCTAAAAAAACACAAACATTTTGAGATTAATCTAAGAAAATGTTCTAAAAAAAAAAAAAACTAGGAAATTTCTGGGCTTGAAAATTTGCTAGAAATAACTCAGAAATTTTGTGACCAGTCTCAGAAATTTTCAAGAAAATTTAAAACTTTTCAAGCTCAAAATTTCCAGTTTTCTTTTAAAAGACGATTTCTGAGGTTAATCTCGGATTAATCTTGGCAGAAACTTATTCTTCCTATTTTTCTATCTATGATGGCCTTAATATGCTGTCATATGTAAAATGTCCATCAATTAGTGATTATAAATAAGGGTTTTTTTTTTACACCTGATACTCGGGACCAAAATTGCAACATTTGTTACATTTTCAGCTGCTGATGTTCTCTTTCTCACTGCTCTGCGTCAAACAATCCAAACTAAGTGAAAAAGCTGTTCCCCTCCTCGCCTGTGGGGGCGCTGCACCAAGAACCACTGAAGGAAACGACACAAAAACCTCAGAAGAAGACACTGAGCGAAATTTCCTTCTTCAGGAAATGTAAACAAAAATGGAGAAGCATCAGATTTTAGCACTCATTTCTCCTTGCTCTACTAGACAAAAGTTTGCTCTGGTTGTATTTACCCAGAATGCCCTGCGCTGTAGTCCACTTCCTGCTTTGGTAGCGGTCTACAATCAACCATCGAAAGTGGACCAGAGTTCGCTTTTTTGGTCCAAATCAGTGTTCGATTGTTCATTCACTCTTCCCCAGACGAACCAGAATTTCTGGGTAAACAAACTGTAAACTGATTAAAATGAATTAAACAGAAAAACAGGTGATATTTTATTTGAAATCTCTTAAAATTTACCTTTGCTACCTCCTCTCCTCAGTGACTCCATGCCTCTTTCAGGCTTAAATGTTTTGGTTCTTAAAAACCTGCTTAGAAAACTACTTCTGCAAAATTCCACAAAATTAGGTGTTATTGGAAAGAAAAGCGAGTCAATATTTCTCAGAAACCTCTTGAGAAACGCTCAAAGTCAGAAAGTAAATATTTGACTGAAACCTGGAGCTGGATATCTCCTTCCACTTGTTCAGAGTTAATCATTTTTGGTGTATTTATTCTGCATGAACGCAGCAAGAACCTTTTCTAGGAAAGCAGATGCTCTCAGCCTGCTGTGCAACATTAAGCAACCGTCTGTATTCATCATCATGATCTATACATAATAGAGATAAATTATTCATGAGCAACGTTGCTCACTGCTCTTCACACCCCGTCCAGAACATCCATGTTTACAATCCTCTGCATTATGATGGAGTTTTGATCTGGGTTTTAATATTTATCACATGCAGTTTTATTCTGATATTATGTAATCTTTTATTATTTCAACATATATTTTTATTTTTTGTTTTCGAAGGTAATAGCAGTATAAAATAACAGACATAAACAAGGAATGGAAAGTACACGTATTTTTGTACCACAGGAATCGCAACATCCATCCATCCATTTTCTGTTCACCCTTGTCCCTTAATGGGGTCGGGAGGGTTGCTGGTGCCTATCTCCAGCTAC
>CAEGAE010091444.1:0-25534 GCA_903067095.1 Girardinus metallicus | reverse complement strand
GGAATTTTATTTGCGTCGAGGCCTGTGTCTGTTTTTATTTCCTAAATTTGGGAAAGCCTCGAATGTTTTGCCAAACCTAGGTTTTGCTAAACCTGGGTTTGGCAAAACCTGGGTTTTGATAGTGACCCAGGTTAGTACCACCTGGGTGTGGGTCGGCGTAAAGGCCGAGCCGGGCATAGTTTGGTCTTCATGCCAATGCCAACATGAAGGCCCTCCATGCAACCAGTGGAGGTTGGTCGCATGGACATCTGTCTTTCCTCGGACCTCCAAGTTTGTGTGGAGGTTTGGCTTTGCTTGGACTCCTCTGTTTGAAACGTGGGTGTCGGTCGGCACAAAGGCCGAGCCGGGCTATGCATGGAGACCCCTTGTTGATTGGAGGTCTGTCTTTTCTCGGACCTACCTGGTTGATTGTAGGTCTCTCTTTGAATGGACTCCTCTATTTGCAACCTGGGTGTGGGTCGGCACAAAGGCCGAGCCAGGCTGTGCATGGAGACCCCTGGTTGATTGGACGTCTGTCTTTGCTCTGTTTGCAGGGGGACCTCTGGTTGGGTGGAGATTCTAGGATGGTTGTTTTCCAGAGCAAGTTTCAATTTCACCTTCAGGTCTGCAACCTGACCCTGCAGAGATTTCACTGTTTCCTCCTGTTCTTTGAATTTGGAAGCTTGCTCAGTGTGACTTTTGAGCTGCTCCTCATATTTAAGTCTCACTCTGTATTCTTCAACCATTACTTCTATCAGACCTTTATTGCGGGAGGCGTATTTTTCAGCCTCCCTCTTGAAGTAATCCAGCTGTTGAAGAATGTTCTTGTCGCCTGTAACTTTGGAAGAGCAAGAAACCTTTGACACATCTGTAATCTTTGGCAAGTTTCTTCCATGTTCACGTTTGCCTTGCATGTGACGTTCTTTTTCTAACATTTTTTGCAGTTTTTGAATCTCCTCCTGCTGTGATTTGACTTCAGCCTGATATGCAATCCGTCTGTCTCTTTCCTCATGGAGATCAAAAATTTTACTCTGCAATTCTGTTTTAAGATCGTCTACCTGCTTTGTGAGATCACGGATGTGCTGGCTAGTCTCTTCCATAACTTCCACTGAGGGGGTAATCTTGAAGCCAGCGGAGGGTGTTGTTTCCTGCTCGACTTCCAATGATGTTGGACTCTCAAAGTCGCCGGAAGGACTTGATTCCCCCTGGATCCCTGTTGATTCATCTTCCGGCTCAATGGGGCTGTCTATGTCTTCTTCCAAAGGGAAAACGACAGCGTCGTAGTCGACTTGGATGTTGAGGTCCATCATGTCGACCCATGAAAGCTTAGCTGGAAAAGCTTCATGTTCACTAGCAATCTGTTGTTGCTTCATGTCGATATTCTGATAAATACTTGCTTATCTGAAAGGCGTGTAATATCTGGAATCGATATCCCGCTCTTTACGATTAATTTCGAACGTGCTCTGAAGAGTGATCTGTCGCGATAGAACTGTGGAACAGGTCTGAGAAAACACTGTCTGTGAGCTACATTCAAGAGAGAGATTCCTTTGTGATATCATAGAGTGATGTCATCACTGCTGATGTCATTGATACCATTGGAACTGAATATTCTATCCACCTTATTCCTGGGAGGCTTACTGGGGAAACGATTACGGGTCTTACTTCCAGCGCCCACCAGCAGTAGCAATATTTCATTGTAATTTGTAGGGTTTTTGGCTAATCTATGTTTATGATAGAAGTTACATCTCTCTTTTCGGTCATTGTACAATATAATATTTGGTAAAACTTGTTCATGGACATGCCGTCTGCTATCAGAGAGCTGCCCAGTACAGAGGATCTTAATTATGAGTTTAATCACGGGGAGCGGCAGGAATACAGCGTTAAGTTTTGTTATGGAATGACCGTGACTTAGCAGCGCTGCTAGCAGCTCGTTTCTCTGAAGAACTGACAGTAATAAAGAAGAGAAAAGCAGAGAAGTTCTGAGCTGCAGGTTTGTGATGACAGTGTAAAACAGCAGAAGTACATAATACTAGCTTGGTGTGATGTGAATTTGATTTTTCATTTGAGTTTAAAAAATAATAAAGTTCATGAAGTGGCTGCATCAAGTGTGTTTTATCATTATGTTTGGGCCAGCAATAAATTTCTATAAGACAAAATAAAATATTTGGGTTTATTTAGTCCATCAGAACCAGAACCTCGAGGTTCTCTGTTGCCGAGTGACGCTGCAAATCAGCGGAGAAATGAGTGCAGCTGCTGCGCTTCAGACCCTAATATGGATAATCTCCCCCCACTGGACTAGAACCGAACCGAATCCCACATTAACCTGTTATAAAGAGCAACTTGCCACTGGAAAGTGTCATCAGATGCCCCTGTGGAGCTCAGGTAACTGTTGTGCTGTTCGTGGCTGTACAACAGTTACGAAACAAAGCTTTTAGCTATTTTTCTTATTTATTAGCCATGCTTAGTATACTGAATGGAGTAAGTCAATGTAAGACAACATGCTAGAGATGCCCCACATGCTACTGACAGCATTTAGGCTAATGTTAGCAGTTTGGCTCATTTTAACTTGTACACTAATTTCAACATACTGAAAGGCATAAATCCATGTTACTCAACATGCTTGTGACTCTCCACATGGTATTGAGTACATTGCAGCTTACTTTAGCATTAACGCTAATTTGTAGCATCAGACCACTGTGTTCCAACCAACGGGCACACTTTGGCAGGCCCCGATTAAATTTCTTCAGAAATTTTCTAGTTTAATCTTTAGAATCTCTCTGCTTACCTCCCACTAATACCTGCTTCTAAACGTGTTCTAATTCTGGAAAAAAACAAACAAAAAAAAAACAACCCCCACACCTCAAAAAGACAGAAGTAACAAACTGCAAAAAAGTCTTTGCAAACTAACCCAAAAACAGAGTGTGTGTCAACTTCTGTAGCTGGTTGCCTTAAGGCTGCTCTGAATGCTAAAGTCAGCAGCAGCGCTCTGCAGTGGAGCTAACACTGAGCTATCAGACAGCAGGCAGCTGAACTCCAATTTCTGTTCTATTCTGTCTGATCCAAAACTTATTTTCAGTTTATCTTTAGACATTTCAGATGAGAGCAGAAGCATCTTTAGAAACTTGAAAAGTTTTTTTTTTTCCCCCACAGATTGGAGCTTTCTTGTATAGGTTAGGTTAATCAAATAATTTCATTTATTTATTATTTCTTTTGCTTTCTTTAAATTGATAAGTTGATATTGACACATATACATTTTTATTATCTGGTAGAATTTCCTTTTGTACTAAAACACATGGATCAAATGTTTTGGGTTTTCTTTCAGAAACTTCTCAAAACGGCTTAATGAAAGTTTGGTCCATTCCTGGTAATCAGGTTTGTAGGTGGCTCTGCTCTCACACACCATCATCTCTGCACAACAAGACTCTACAGGACTGAGATCAGAACTTTGCTGTCTTTAAGACATTTCATGTTTAAGGTTAGGGTCATTGTCCAATTGCAAGATTCCACTCTCTTACAAACTTCTGCCACCACCTTCTGAAGGTTTTTGTTAATTTTGTGCATCAAAACTAAAGCTCTTACTCTTTCAGGCAGTAAATTCATCAACAGTCTGCTCTCTTATGCACTTTTTTTGGAAAAAAAATAAAAATAAAAAATACAAAAAGCTAAAATTATCTAAAAGCTATGTTTGTTTTGGTGAATTATGTAATTAAGAAGGTTATTATAGTTATCTAAAAGAAAACTAAATAAAAACTGAAACTAAGAAAACATTTTTGTTAACTGAAATAAATAAAAACAGCAGTTAGTGGGAAAAAAACTATAGCAAACTGGAACTATGTCATGCGTTTATAAAACTTACTAATACGACAGATTTAATATCCTTTGTTTTGTGTTTATGAATCTATCTATTAGTCTTTCAAACTGTGATTTTTTTTTTTTTTTACCAAATTACAGCGCTCCATACTCCCCCTGGTGGCACTTATGCTAATCTCCAAAATGTCGAGAACAAAAGTTGGGAGAAAACTCCAGTTAGTTGTTGCTCAGGAACAATAATAAATTTTTTGAAAATGGTGTCTTCTGTTAAGTATTCATTACCCAACCGATGTAAACATAATCACAATACAAGAGCTGGACCTTTTTGAATTCTCCACCTAAAAATCAACCAAAGTATGGAAAAACAAACTAGAACAATAACTAATAAAAGCCAAACTAAACAATATTTACACATGAATAACTAATAAAAACTACCTAACATACTATAAAAAAATAATTCAAACCAACTGAATTAGACAAAGAAAAAGTGATGACAAAATAAAGCTGAGCTCTAATTAAAATTTCAAAACAACCCGGCAGTTTTGGGATTTGGGATAACCCTGGTGATCAATTCATCTTAAAATTCATTTTTTAAATTGAATTTAAAGTTGCTAACTCTAAAAGGAAACCTGCACCATATATTTCTTTTAGGGTTAGTTATTTTTATTGAATTAATACAGGTTAAGGTGTAAAATCATTATGGCACAAACTTGAATTACCCAAAACCGACATTAGCAGAAAACAAGGAATCATCATCAGCCAGGAAAAGTTTGTCACTTCATCTCAATTCTGCAATTCTTTCCAGGTTGGCTGATGATGCCAAAAGAGTTCACTGAGAGATCATCTGATTATAATGTGAAATTTGGTGCAAATTGAAGCCTAATATGGCATCAATCATCCCAGTTCTACCCAAACGTGTCAAACAAGGGAACATGATGTCACCGTGAACTGCTGTTTGACCACAGAAAGCTGTTCATCCACTGAGTAATTACACAGAGTAAGTTTAGAGGAATTCCCCGGAGCTTTTGGAGAGACATTGCGTTAACAACGTCCAGATGGAGAACCTAACAACCTGGGCCGCAGGCACAGCTGGTGCTGCTACAGCAGCAGAACCAAACACACATTCATCTGATTCCAGTTGGCACCACAGCTCTTTCTATTAGTAGAACATGTTCACATGTTGCCTTAAGTTGATTCCTGTTTACCATCACTAATTGACACTAATGAGACAACCTGGAGAGGTAAACTCTGGAATTTTCTGAATTTATTTCCTTGTGAGATTTTGTGACGTACATGTTAGTGTGCATAAAACAGACATTTACCATAAGAAAATCACTGCCAAAACTTTACAAGTCAGACTCTGAGCAAAGTGGACAACAGTACCCACTAACCTAGCCTGGTAAAAACCAGCTCCTTGTTCTACGCTTTGACTCGTCCGCAGGGTCTGGGCTGTCAGCTGTTGAGCAATGATTGCTTCCTGGAACCGTGTTCTGTATTGAGGTTTTCAGTTTTACCTAATTGCTAACATTTACCTGTGACGCATGTAATGCACTAGTTCAACGTCAAGAAGCTTACTGGAAGTTTCCTGTGCTGTAAACAACCATCCACCACTGTGAAGAGAGAAGTCACAGTGGTGAAACCTCAAACTGCTGCTGCACAAGCTACTCATAGGTTGTTGCTGGGTAACCAGAGAGTAAGTGAGTTAGTTAGTTGATGCAGCCTCCTAGTTTAGCCTCCTAGAGAAATTTTAAGACTTTTTAATGCCACCTTGAATGAAATTTAAGACAGAAAACTCCATAAATACAGGAGATGTTTGGGGAATCCTACTTAATTACAATAAAGCATCGCAAAAACAGAAATTTTTCATCTTACATTTAAAAAACAAAAATTAATTGAAGACATTTTAAGGCATTCATTCGAGATACCTGAATTTAAAGGTAAGCAGAGAACCTGCTGAACTTGATTAAGCATAAAAATGTTTAGGTTTTTAAAAGTGAAGTCTGGACTCAATTCAAAATTAATTTGAATCTTTTGGAGTTTTCCTTCATTGTCGATCGGTCATCCAATAATGTCTTCAGTGGAACCGAAGACAGAATATTGAGCTTCTCCTAAATAAACTGTCCTTCCCCAATATTCTTGTTCACTTTCTAACCTGATTTGCTTTACTTGTGGCCTGTTTTACTTGAATTAAGAGCTCTGAGTGCTTGTTGTTGGCTCGGCAGCAGCAGTTTCCCATTTAACTACTTTTCTTGCTTATCTGATGAAGGAATAATGAAGGCACAGCCCACACCTGGCCATTAAAGTGCAGCACAAACAGTGCATTTACATTTTAACCAATAACAACAATGATTTAACAAATTAAGGAGCAGTAATTTTAAATATGAGGAGGTGGAAGGCAAAGTTGCACTAATTGTTTTTTCAATGTTTTATGTAATCATGTGACCGCGCATCGACTGCTCGGTTTGGGGAAACATTTTTGTTTTTGTGTTACCTTTAAAGGTCTGATCTTATATGCAATTTATGTTTTTCCTACTAGTTTCTAAAATATCTTACCTTATCTAAGACTATTTATAAATCAGTTGACCTCTGATCTTTAATTTCATCAAAAGCTTCATTGACCTGCCTGCTGCTTCATTTTTGAACCCGTCTCTGGAGTCCTGCTATAAATAAAAAGGCTCTCTAAACCACTTCAGGCAAACGAGACAAAAAGGCAAAACTTTATTATTATTATATGAGGTTAGAGCTGAATGATAAGGCTGAAAAACCTACCATGATATCAGTGTTTCATATCAGTCGATAATGATAATTGTTGATTTGTTTTAAATATCTGAAATACTGACAAACTTGTGTCGTGACCATTCCTGTTTTATCCAAAGTTGTCGCTTCACGGAGAATTAAATTCTCCTGAAGAATAAGGAAACACAATGACGAAACCTGAAACTGCTGCTGTGCAAGAACAGGTTGTTGCTAGGTAACCAAAGAGGGAGTGATTTAGTTGATGTCACCCACATTGCTTAGTGCATCATGAGGTTAAGTCGCTAAAGTCTTTCCCCTGCCTACATTACAGAATGCTGTGCGGTTCTGCATTGGAGTTCAGTAAACATTTTGTCTTCACTTTCCTAATACCTCATATTTTGCCAAAAGTGATTTTGACCATAAAAATGAATCCCGTTTTTGTAGTTTTTTTTTTATTTTGCGCTTGTTGATTGTTTGTTTGTTGTTTTGTTGAATTTTCTTCTATTTCATGTAAAGCTCTTTGCACTGCCTTGTTGCTGAAAATGTACTATATGAATAAAATTACCTTATCTTTATTGCCAAAAGACGATTTAGACAAAAAAAAAAAAAAAAAAAAAACTTTTGGAAAAAAATGACTTGGGTCATTATTTCAGTAAGGTGACAGAACATTGAATATTCTGTCAGGCATATTATCTATTATATCAACATATATTGTTGATTTATTGTCAGACCCCCTTCTGAGGGTGCACATTAAGAGCTTGTAAACACTCATTACAAGTTATAAGAAACCAATGGGTTGACAGCACAAGTCCCTCTTTATGGTGTAGAGACCCCTCCCTCCTGTTCTGACACACAGGCTCATAAAGTTCTGCTCATTTTGAAGCCAGATGTAGTTTCCACCTCTGCTTCTCACCTGTACTGCTCCAGCAGCTGCACAGCCTGGTGCTCCTGAGGATGCCTCCTCATGTGGCTCTTCAGGCTGTTCATGTTGGTGGTGGCAAAATCACAGCTACAGCAGCTAGAAGACGGAAGGAATTAAAGAAAAAAAAAGGAGAAGCAAGAAGATGAGCCGTCAGTTTAACGAGTTGTACCGAGGTCATTGTGCTGCTTCTTTACACTTGTAGCCTGAAGGGAGATAAGACGGATTTACAGCAAAAAAAAAAAAAAAAAAAACACAGCGGACATTGCTACTTTAGGAATAAATTGCGGCACGTTCTGCTGCACTGCACTCTGGACGTTCTGCTTGGAAGATGAGGCTGGCTTTGGCTGTTGCTCAGGGGCAAATACGCTTCTGCTCAAGGTCTGGAGATGGGAGCAGCGCCATGTGGACGCCATTAAAAATAAGCAAGAACTTTCTGAGTCAGCACAAGCAAACTCTTACTAACCTAATTGGAAAACGCATGCATCATAATCTATCTCCCTTTTCTTTTCCATGACTGCTTCAGGTTGTTCCTGAGTTTCTTTAGCTGCTCTGCATCTCTACAGTTATAAGGATAATGGAGAAGTCCCAATTGACGTTTTTTGTTTTTTTCTTTAAATAGAGGGTTTAGGGAAAATATAGGATCTAAGGAAACGGTTTGTGTTATTAGAACAATGCATAAAATGAAATTCAAGCAGCTTCCAAGATTAGAAGAGGGAGGGCAGTACAGTTTGATTAAAAATGTATGTGGTGAATGCACTGTTCATAGACGTGTGCAGTACAGAAAGATAGTAACAGCAAAAGTTTTGTTCTACTTTAAAATGACTACTGGACTTCATTATACACAGCTGAACCCTTTTGGCCTCTACAGAGACATGAATAAATAAACACCACACCCTTTGTTCACCTGCTAAGATCCTCCAACACGCTCACATAAAGAACATCAACAACGATGGGCACAAAGAAAAAATGTTCTGATGGAGTTGACTGAGAAAGATTTGCAGTTGAAGTGGCTGATAAACGCTCTGTTACAAAATCACGGAGAAGTCCTCCAGCACTGTGGAAATGTGCTGCAGCCTTTCTGGGACTCAACATGGGAATAATTAACAGGCACTGAGAATGAGCTCATGACTGGTTAGCTGCTAAATATGGTGATGTTAGCATCTGCTTTTGATTGAAACAAAAGCTAAAAGAGCTATTTACAGTTTTGTTTTCAACAAATCATTCCGGTAAACACAGTTTAATTGGGGGCTAAAGTTGCAACATTTGTTACATTTTCAGCTGGTGAGGTTCACTTTCACACAGCTTTGTGCCAAATGAACAAAACCCTTTGAAAACCTGTTTATCTCCCTTGCCTGTGGTGGCGCTGCAATAAGAACCACTGATAGAAACAGCATGAGGACCTCTGAAGACGACACTGAACGGAACTCGCTTCTTAACGAAATGTAAACAAAAATTGAGTGGCGTCAGATTTTAGCGGTTGGATGATTTATTTTTTGTCTTTGTCAAACCACGAGTCAGTTCTTATGCTGGCGCTAGACTGGCATGTTTGATTTGGTTGTATTTACCCAGAATGCTTCCTGTTTTTGGAGCAGTCTACTGTCCAAGTTCACTTCAACTGAGCTGAGACCTAGCTTTTTGGCGGACCAGAGTTTGTTTTTTTTTTTGATCCGAAGCAGAGTTTGATTACACATTCACACTTCCTCAAACCAACTGGGGATTTTAGAGAAACAAACTAGAGTTTTGATTAAAGTGGACTAAACAAGGCTGGTGTGAATGTCCAGAGAGTCTAAACCTATACTGAGTAGATTCTTGCAAACAGCATTAGATTGATGAAAGCTTGATTGGATGTTTAATAAAACAGGATGTTTCGAAGGTTTTCATGCCACCCAAAAAACTTGTTAGCTTTCCCACCAAAATATTATAGCAATTACATTATATCATAATATACTAAATTATAATGATATTATATTGTAACAATATTAAGGCCAAAACAAAGACTATAGCATTCCTATGTTCTTATGAGTTATGACAGGCCATTGTCAGACAGATTCTGACAAATGAGAAGGAGATTACTCATTTATGTTAGCACTGGAGAGGCTAACAGCTAGCATGCCAAAGCTAGGCACCCACTGTATGTGACACACATTAAAAAAACCTGTCAAGAAAACTTGTTGACATGTAATATTTGTAATATGCATTAGATGCATTGTCATGAGTCCACTTGATTACAATTTGTAAGTACAGTAAGTTCAGCCTAAATAGCAGGCAGTGAGGAAAACCAACCTTAGGTTTGAGGAAAACCAGAGCTACAGTTTAAATGCAAATAACATTTTAATGAAATAAAAAGAACATCTGCCTCCTAACCCCCCAACAGGAAATGCCTGCATTTAGGTGATTGGTGGTGATTAATTTTAATAGCATAAAAACAATAGAGGATATCTCCACAGTCTGTCCGTTACAGTGATCCAATGGGGGAAATTGTTCAGTATTAATGCACAAATATAATCAGTACACTCTATTGGCTCTTCACGCTCAATTAATTGTAACTCCTTAATTAAAGTAGTTGTTCCAACAGTTGCAAAAAATTCTCAGCAAAGGAGACAGCGGACATGATGCAACACGAAGCATCATGTCCGCAATACATCTAAATGCATGCAGTGCATTTACATGTAGAGAAACTGCATTTTTATACGTTTTGTCTGACAATTTTGGAGTGACTTGGAGTAAGACATGCAACTTCCAGCTTTTATCTGAGGGTTTGATTGAAACTGCAGAACAGAGTGGAACTGTAGCTGCCTCACTCTGCAGAAGCAAATGTGATCCAACTCCAAGTTCCCTGTCGGGGATTTGACTTTGACTTCACATTTAGATTTTTTGCCAATGTTTTCCCAACACAAACTATATGTCATGTGTAATATACATACCCCATGGTAAAAATAAAAAAAGAATTAAGCACCAAGTTAAATCCTTCAAACAAACGGTCTGAAATGGAAGCAGTTTGTTATTCTTTATAATATAGCTTGAGGTTTATTTCTGAAAAGAATTTCAATAAATTTTCTGTATAAGACCACTGTAGACTTAGATATCAAATAAAAAAGTTACATCATTTTTGTTGACATTTTTAAATAATTGTAAAAATCAATAAGGGAGAATTCCAACTTTTCCTAAAATATTCTCAAGTTCTAATCAAATATCGATGCGTTAACACCTACATTTTAGATAGTTTTTTTTACTGCTGAAATAAAGAAAATCTGACTTCATAGATTTCTCTTTTTGCAAATGTCATGTCTGTGAGGCAGCTTTGCAGGCTAATTGTGTGTTTCTGCATTTTTCCTCTGTGGTAAAGAAACGTGAGGTCGATCGCTGGCTAGCCGCAGTTCTACATTGTGCTTGCATTCCCTCTCAACATGTCGCCTAAAACTCTACTGGCAAGCAAGTGGATAAGACACCACAAAACGCAGATTACAGAACCTAGGGAGAAAATATACATACCATTAACCTAGAGGAACTTTGGAACACACCTTTTAAGGAAGTATGGTGAATTTCTACAAAACACGGGCCAAAAGCAGGAAAACCCAGCTACAGGGAGGAGATCATTTCATTTTTGTCATTATTTCCTGCATTTGGCTGAAAAGCTTCTTGCTCTGGCCATTTACCCCTCCATTCAGAGGGAGAGAGGATTCTCTGCATGAGAAACAGTCCTCACAGCGCCTTCATGTGTCAAACACAGAAGACTTGATTTGAATCAGAAAGCTACACATGTGACCCCAGCAAGGTAGCAGCAAGATGGCTGCCCTCTCCTTCTCCTCCTTGAAATGTTTGTATTTGGAACAGCTCAAGTTCTTGTGAACCACGGGCTCACAGAAACAGCACACAAGCTTTCTGGGTAGATCTTTAATTTTTAGAGTTACATAAGCACATATATGTGCTTTTGGTCAACAACACATCCAATCACAGACGGTGTATGTGATACACAGTGAAAGCTCTGAGTGGGGACGCTTTCAACCTGATTAGCAAACTTTTACTGCCATCTAAAGGTTCTTTGGAGCATTGCAACTAATAAACATTTAAACTGGACTTTCACAGAAAAAGACACAGAAATGTCAGCAATAAGACACAACGCAGCTAATTCCTCTCTGAGTCAGACACAGGGCCATGCAGAGACCTTTGGAGGGGCTCAAAGTTCAAAAAGGGCACATTGAACAAGATCTTAAAACACTGTACAACATAGCAACAACCCATATTAATCAAGAATTTAATTGGATCCTACTGTATCATTGCCATTATGTGGGGAGAATGAAAAGCAAATGTAGTCTATATTTTCCTTGATAGGTATAATGTTGCTGTTTCTGCTGCTGACAGTCCTGGAGGGCTGAGCTGATCTGAGACTGTAGCTGTTAAACAGACCATCGGAGAGAAGGTCAAAGGTTATGAAGTTATGAAATAAGCAAATTTGCTGCCATTTTACTAATTAAGCCCTAATAATATCTATTTAACCTCCAGAACAACTTGGCTGCAGACTGCTTTATAGATCAAAAAAGCTCAAAGGGGTTAACTCTATATAATCTTTTGATGTTGGCACCTCTGAGATCTATGAATTGTAAGACTGGGATATCAAGGCAAAGAAAACTCAGTAGTTGCTGGTAGGGGACATTCAGGGCCCCTCCAGACATTCAGGGGCCCTAGAAATGGTTTAATTGTAACACAGACCATAGATCTAAACCTGTAGAATTCATTTACAGAGAATGACAATGTTATTAAATTTTATTTAATCCATTCAGCTGAGAAAAAAATTAGGACTTAATTAAATCCTAATTAAGTCCTAATTAGGATTTAATTAGGACGTTTAAAGAATCATCTTGATAGTTTGATTGTTGTGTTACCATGGCTAAAATATGGTGTAATCTTTGTGTTTGAATTGGGTTTGTTCAAAAATACATCACAGCAAATAACCAATAATCAGCGATTGATTTTAAACTTGGCCAATAAACCTGGTCTCCCTCTCACAGACTTCACCTTATCTATATTTAAACATGTTAGTGAAGCTGAGGTATTTAGGTAGGAAGAGCTTCGGGGGGTGGCGGGGTTCTGTTTAAGGCTCCATATTACCTTGGGCCGGCCCTGCATGAACAGCCGCTGCAATGCACACCCCTGGAATCTACCTGGAATCCCCTGGTAGTCTATGTCAGTCCACCGATGCTTTGGGGACATTTTGTTTCATTTAATTGTGGCATGTTTGTCTTTATGCTGCGGTTCTAATTATTGCTACAGTATTTTCTCTGATGTTTATTTTGTGAACTCTAAATGGGCCGAATCTTCCTTTAACACTTGAGGTTCTGCAGTAACTTCTATTTACAGCCCAGAACCTCCAGCCCAGATCCCGTCAGCAGAGGCTTTAAACCGCCTGGTAGGAACGTTAAGGAGAAGCAGAGCAAACAGAGAGGAGATGGTACCAGGTGGTACCAGGTGGTACCGGGTTGTACCGGGTGGTACCAGGTGGTACCGGGGCTTTGAGGTGCGTCGTGACTCGCGGTGACAGTCGCAGTACCGTGTCTTCTATCAGGATGTCTGATATAAAGACAGACATTCTTTCTATCTGTGGGTGGGACCGACTCAGACTGCCTGTAGCGAACCGGGCCTTCAGCAGCCTGACTAAGTTAAAGTCAGAAGTTTCTCTGCAGCAGAAGCTTTTCTGTGTTTAGAGGCGAGGCGGGTTTTTTCACGCTATTGTGAGGACAATTAAGAAAATATAAATAGAAACAGTTTTTCTAATGTCAACATCAGACAAATGTTTTTATTCACAAACCAGTGTATGAAAAAATATCATTGTCCTTGATTTGATAGTTAGAGGGCATAGATCCGCCGCCCCCTCCTCACCATGGACCCGGTGTCTGAACAACATGGAGGCTCTGAGAGTCATTAGACTGAGGGCAGCCAGACTAGTTTATTCTGCAAATTTATTATATTTAGCTAAATATTATTCCTGAGGGGCACAAGCAGGCCTCTTTGTGCACAGATAAAAAAAGAATGTAAAAAAATAAATAAATAAATATTCAAAAAGGGCACTAGGGGCATCAAGGATAAAAGGGACAGGGGCTCAAGCCCCCTTCCCACCCCTCTCCCTCTGCACGTGCCTGGTCAGACATGTAGTCTAGATCCTGTAGAAGGCATTTATGTTGAGTCTTTAGCTGTGACAATTTGTTCCGATACACAAAAAGAGCTTGGATCTTCCGCTTCGGAAAATTTCTATTTTTCTTTCAAAGTTCTTACAAGTTTCAGACCGCACACTGTCAGATAATGTCCTAGTTTTAATATCATAAATTTCTACCTTTAGTCGTGGAAGATTGTTTTGTTTGTCCTAGCATATTTGCCACTTTTTCACATCAAATAACATCTTTTTTTTCTTGTAAATATGTGCAATTCTAGAAATGTTTGAGTTTTTTTTAGCAGAAATATACTCCTGGGCCACTGTACTTTTTGTTTGTAATCTAAAAAAGCCCAAAATCTAAGGGGATTATAGAACACGTAAATAATAATGTCAAAATCAAATTGGTGTTTGAGGTTTGTAGTCTTCCAAGGGCAAATAAAATTTGAACTGAATTAGCTCTTTAGAATTAGCATCTGCTAAATAAATTGTTTTTGTAATGCTTTAGAGTTAGAGGAACTAACTATATGACTTGCGTTTTAGGTTTAATGTAGCTAACCTTTTAGTTAGCGGTGCCCACCACTAACTGTTTAGACGTTAAGAGGTTAGCCTCATAGCAGCCTGGATAGATTTCTCGTTTACTTTCTACTATTCTGCTATTATTTTTCATGAACAACTTACCGATACGGTTTGTCAGAGTTATGGATCCGCCTGTGGTTTCTCACCCCTACATACGTAGAGCTGGTATAGTTGCACACATCACATTTGTACATCTTTGGCACTCCACCTTCTGGAAGGAAAAGACAAAAGCCTCCTGAGGAACGATGTACAAAGATTCAGCGACAGCGTTAGAAATCTGAGCTTTCCACTTTCTTACCGTCGTCTGTTCCCCGTTCAGATTCTTCCACTGGGTTGATGGTGTCGGTCCCCGTTGTGGGCGATGGCATGTCGCTGCTGCAGCTGTGGTGCTCTCTTTCATGACTTCTTAGCTGACTCTAGTTAGGAAAAAGCACACACACACAGAAACTAGGGAACTTGGAATAAAAGGCATGACAACAGATAAGTTCAATAAGATAGTTATCTACTGGTGCTCTAGTGGGTTTAACAGGTCTAAATCCCACCTACCATCTGCAGTGCAGACGTCACAGTAGGTCATCAGCTACAATTACAACTTCTATTGCCTGAGTTCCCAAATCTGCGGAATGAATCTAATTAGCTTTTCTGCTAACTGTGGAAAAAAAGGCTAATTCATCCAAATCCTAATATCTGAACAGCTACCTGGACTTTATTTAAAACAATCCAAAGAGCTTTAACAATTACACTTTGTTCCACATGATAATAAAGCCATTTATTTATTTAGTCAAAGAAATGAGCATAAGAAACTCAGTGTGAGGTTAGGTTTATACACTCTCTGTATTGTTTGAAAATCTCTGTGAGCAACTCTGAGACTCTGTCACACACATGAAACCAACATCCAACATTTCTGTTATCAATATCTGATATTGCTACTGCTGATAACGGTAGCAATTTATATACATTTTATACATTTGCTATTTTATATACGTTTTATATTTTCCTACTCTTTCAACACCGAGTAAAAACCGCCACCCTCTTCCCTTCTGAAACACAAACGGCAAAAAGATGGAAGTCAGCATCAGTCATTAATACTGGTCCAGTTTTACTTGTCGGATCAATTTAGACATGTTAATAAAAATCAGCCGATACTGATATACATCTTGGTGTATTGTACATCCCTGACTTTTTTCTTGTGAGCCAAAATAGTAAAGTCAAAGATAATCGCAGGCCGATTCAGATGGTTAACAATAAACTAAGTTTGCAATATAGTATTGAATAAGCAGTGTGATGTGTTAATTCTTGTTAATGCAAAGTCTTGAAAGGCTTTTACACATTGCTTTGCAAATTGGAAGAAACACTTCCAATTTAGAAATTATTTTCTTGTTGCAATTAAAAGCAAACAAAAAAACAAACATAATGGAGTGCATTCTCAGCCTTAAGTACTGGATATGTTTTGCTCTTTATAAAAGCTGTATTCACCTGAATTAAATTAATGAATTTAAAGCAGATTTGCTTAGGTAGGAGTGCGGCTATTAAAAGACACACATACTTTATTGGAAGAAGATTTTTAAAGATCGCGATTGATTGGCCAGAACACTGCAATCAACAGGCCATTTAAATCAAATCTGGTTTTTCTAAGCAGGCAGTTAGCTGTCCATTCAGACTGCTACTTTTGAACAGTGAGAGTTTCAATAGATAAAGTGGTGTGTATTTTTATTTACTTATTTATTTTAAATCAGTTTTTATCCTTTCATACCTTCAACCTCTGTTGGAACACACTACATTTGTAAAAGTGTGTGGCATTTATTTAAGGGAAAACATACAAAGACTTCACTTCCTAATGCTAGACATGCTAATCGCAGTTGTTTTCATGTTGTATCATTTTAAAGCCCTGTTGTACAGTGTCTGCTCTCACACATATAGTGTGATGTTACATTTACTCGCAGTATAAATGACCATAAAACAATGTAATTCTTGAAGAGAAACTGAAGTCTGCTAAAACTGGTACTTGCTGCTCAAAGCTTCACTAATAAGAGATATGAAATCAGCCACAACCTTGGATCAGTGCCTCTGGAACCGGGAATGTTTTACTGTGCTTTTAAGGAACGCAGCACTAAACGTGACACGCTGTCTGCAGTACAATAATGTAGGCAACTCTGAGATACAGCGAATATAACAAGTATACACACCCCTGCTACAACACCAGGGATTTCTGAATAATTTCCACCTTTCATGTGATGTCTAATGACTCAACTGGAAAAAAAAACTGAAGCTTTTAAGAGGGAAAAGAAACTCTGAGAAACTGTAATGTGACTGCACAAGTGTGACTGCAGGGGTCTGCACAGATCTTCCAGGTCATCAAAGGTATCTCATTACTGGGTATAAATTAGGAGAAGAGTACAAATTAACAACTAAGACTTCAGGCAGAACATGGAACAAAGTAAAGGCAGTCCTTATCAGGAGAAAATATGGTGCAACAGCAACAATAGTGAGAACTCACACATCCTTCCAAAACTGACAAAAAGATAAGAAAACCAAAAGGTTGCAAAGTCACCTACAGCGACACAGAAGAAGCTGCAGGAATGTGTGTGTAGGACATGTAGCAGAAATTACCCAAAATCTTTAGATGTCTGAGTTTTGTGGTTGGAGGAAATGTAGCAAAAGCAACTAGAAACAGTGAATAATGGTGGTGGTAGCATCATGCTTTGGGAATGTTTTTCTTCTGCTGGAACTGCTGTCTTACTAGGGAAGTATGCTCAGTTCTAACTATAAGTCAATTCTCTCGTTTTTTTATGCTGTCACATTCAGGTGGAAAAAAAGATTTGAAATTATTTATCTGATCTCATTTTTTACATCATTAAAACTTGCCATGTCAACAGGGATGTGAAGACTTTCTATATCCACTGCAATGTTTCACTGTTAGACAACTGAAATAAAAAAATTACAGGATCTGATAATGTGAAACATCACAGCGTAGGTCACCTTATATTCAACTTTTAATAACTGTGTGTTTAGCGCCTCCACATGAAGATATAAAGCAGACACACTGGGAGTATGAAGACCTGCTGTAACTGACTTTAATTATCAAAAAAAGCTAAGTTTTATTGCTAGCATTTCAGCTGAACACGTCTGAATCTGGCTTCTGAGCCGGGTTAGTGAACAGAGTGTGGCAGGAACAGAAGCAGGAAGTCCTCACCTTATAGTGGAAGGCATCCGGACAGTATTTGCACTGGTGCATCCTGCTCTTGCAGTGGTAGATCATGTGGTTTTCCAGGTCCTTACTGTCTGAAGCTTTGTGCTCACAGATGGGACACTGGTATGGCGCCCTCTGTCTGTGAACACGCAGGTGTTGTTTAATGTAGCCCTTGTTGCCGCTGCTGTAGTGACACAGCCGGCACCGGTACGGCCGCTCGCTGCCCGGGGTGTAATCCACCAACCCTCCGTCAGCCGGGCCGACCAACCCATCAATGCCTGGAATGTTACACACGTAACTCTCGGCTCCGTTGCCGGTGATTGCTGTGGCTACAGCCCCATTCTGGAACTGCGCGTTATCCTGAAGCTCTTTCAAGATGTCTTCATCAGAGGTGTTCTGGTCTGAGCGCTCTCGGAGTCTTTCGATGACGGTAAGGAGTGAAAGGCTGATTCCGGCTTTAGTGGTGGGACCTTCCTCATCACCCTCCACAAGGCCCAGGGGTCCTAATTCCTCCTGTTTGGTCTGGCAAAGCTCCAGGTCCAACAGGGCTGCCGTCTTCTCTACGTCCGACATCCTCTGTCTGCTCTGAGTTCCGTCCAAGATCCTCTGATTCTGAATCTGGGGTAAAGCGCTCTTCAGGGTCACCTTAGAGCTGGAGGTGGGCAGCTCTGGCATCCTCATCGGCATAGCAACAAGAGCCTCTGCAGCCAGAGAGTGGAGGCGGAGCGACTCGGAATGCGTTCGCTTGCGGCTAGTTGGGGGAATGTTTTCATCCCTTAGGGAGGTGTCACCTTTAGGGAGGGGAGACTTACAGTCAGCATGCACTGGAGGACTGTTGGATGAGTTATTCACGCAGCCAACACTTCCTACAGGGTTCTGCTCCTCCTCCTCTTTCACAGCCAGCAAACCCTTGTCCCCATCCACATCTGGGTTGAGGAGAAGAGGCTTCGCCACCATGACGGTGTCTTCGGCTGACGGAAGGCGCTCTACGATCACGTTTATGTGTCCAGCGCTGTTCGGACTGCTGTTAATGATCTTCTGGGCTGACGACAGCAGGCTGTCAGGAATGGAGCTGCTCTCTTGGGTCCCGTCCACCTCCATGTCGCCATCTCTCTCCGTAGTCACCTGCACCTCCACCACAGGCTCCTCAGAGCTCACGTCTTTGTTGGTGTAACCCTCCTCGTTTTCATCTGCTGCCGTTGCAGAACCTTCGCTGGAATGCGAGACCGGAGGATTGTACTGATCCTGCTGATTCTCGGTAGTGACAGGCACGCAGAGTTGCAACTTGATGGCCGCTGGAAGCGTCTGTAAATTTTGATCATGAAGACCTGGAGACAGGATCACCAGATCCTCTCGGGGTATGATGCTGTTGGTAGCTACTTGAGTCTCTTGCCTTCCTGGACCGCCTTCCTCTTCCTCGAAGATGGGGTAGGAGCAGTCGACCAGGCCAGCGTGCTTCCAAGCGTGGGTCTTGAGCATTCGCTGCTGGCTGCACACGTAGCTGCAGATCAAGCAGCGGTACAAACCATACTCCTCGTAGCTATACCACTTTTTCTTCTTTGGTGGGTCGCTTGACTCATCTAATGAGCTTTTGCTCACCTCACTGTCCTGCTCCCCCTCCCCACACTGTTTCAGAATTCCTTCCTCTTCCGTGGAGGTTCTCTTCGTACCGCCCCTGTCGTCGAAGTGCAGTTTTACGTGTGCCTCCAGCTGCTCCTGGTCTCTGGACGTGAAGTGACACTCTGAGCACATGAGGATGAGGTCGCTGTGCTGCTCATTGTGCTGCTTCAGGTGCTCTCTGAGCTGGGTCAGTGTCTGGGAGAGGTAGGGACAAAGGCTGCACTGGTAGCACGTTACTGTCCGTTTGAGGTCGATGTGGCTTGAACCGCCAGTAACTTCGCTCGGCGCAGTAGTGATGCTGTTGTTGTTATTGTTGCCCAGAGCAAGAGAAGAAGAAATGCCTTCTGTTTCGCCACTATCTGCTCTTGCCTCCTCTTCACAGCTATTCTTCATCCTCTTGTTGGGAGAGCTTCCCCGGTTCAACCTCACCTCGGAGGAGTCCAGATGTTTACCTCTTTTCTGCCCCCCCAGAGGGCAGCGCCTCTGCGGACGCTGCTCCACTATTTTGCTGAGTTTCTCGATGACTTGGATGAGGGACTCATCCACTTGTTTTGGCTGGACACTTCCTGGCACACCCTGACCTATGACCCTGTGAGGCTGGGGTTCCAAGGGAGGTCCAGTTACAAGAGCAGAGGAAGAAGCATCAGATGTAGAGGAGGACTTTGAGATGAGGACAGCAACGCTGCAATTCTCATCCATCACCTAGAAGACAGAGAGAAACATAGCAGTACATAGTCTCTGTGGGTACTGCATATGGCATTCACACAATGATGTAGAATTTGTTCTTAAATTCATTCATGTTGATATGCCTTCTGTTTTGTCTGGCACAATAATCACTAGGATTAGTATATCCCAAATTTATCATTATACAAAGAAAAATTATAAATTGTAATAATCATTTGTTTTTGCAAATATATATATATATACTGTGTGGTATGGTAAACAAATAAAAACTAGTAATCTCATGCCCATCATGGTAAATTACAGAACTTAACTTTAGGCTTCTTGGACCAAACTATAAGAGTTTTCTACTATTTTAATACATTTACAGATAAATTAAAGAAGTGTATTTTCTATGAAGAGCGAACAATAAATGAATAAAAAAAAGAGAAACTTAATTATTTAGTAATATACAGCTACACCCCAAAAAACTAGAACATAGTTCAAATATTTACTACAGGAATGAAGTTGAATAAATTTATAAATTAAATCTATATCATTTCTTACAGTCAGAGTGATATATTTCTAGTGTTTATGTTAATTTTAATTACTAATATTACAGGTCACCAGTAAATTTGTTGCTTAACAAGCTTCTTGGAGCTGCAATTGTCCTTAGTGCTTGCACACCTGTTTCTGTAGAATTTTTTTCCTTCCAACAAACTTTCCCTTAATATAACTAAGTACAGCACTCTATGAACTTTTCGGATTTTTGGCTTCTCCTCCTTATGGAGGATGAAGCCACCCTCCTGGACAACTGTCAGGATCTTCCTAAGTAGGCCACAATATGTTTGTATTACAATTAATATGAAACAATTAAGTACATAAATATTCACTATTTATTTAGATAAGTTAAATAAATAAACTTTAACGATATTCTAACTGATTACTGTAGAACTGTCCTACTCATGGTGGCAGTTTTTATTACCTTAGATCATAAGATTTTTGGTTGAGTCACTGCCTGTCTGGTTGATTATTCCTTCTTGTTTTAGATGACGTGCAACTGGAAGGATTACTTTTCTTCCCTCTTTTGGGCAGTTGTGATTCCTGACAACTTGGGACTGTGACAAAATATTGTCTTTAACAGCGTCACTACCCACAATGACTTTCTGAAGACTGAACTGAAATTGGGTATGTCAATAAGTTGCCTACTGCATGGCCATGAAAGTCCTCTCTTGCTTTTTTTTTTTCATTCGTGTCAGTGATGTTCTAATTTCTCAGCTGTTATCTTTAAATTAACCGAAACAAACACTTGAAAACATCCTGAATTAAACACATTGACCTATTAATTGAAAGGCGCCTATACAGCCCAACATGTGCTTCAGATCTAATATTATCTTGGTTTAACAGAGAAACAAACTGCATCTCTAGATGTTTCTCTATAAACATAACGTGTTGTACAGATACATCTTGATCTAATGAAAGTGTGACTTTGCAAACGATTCCTTCCATAAGCAAGACTCAAGCTTAATCAATTCACGATAAAGCCTCCGCACTGAACCATGTGCTTCTGTTTACAAACTGAACTCTGAGGAAATGATCACTACCGAAGCGGGTCAAATTCTTTTCATCTCTCCATATCCAACACTTTCCCCGCTTCCCGTCTTCCGACCACAGCTCTCGCTTCCTCTTTCTCCCACTTCTGCTACTATCAGCTCACAACGTGGGACACAGTTTTGGGAAGTATATCATAAAAAGATAGTGAGTGAGAGTTTAGTGAAGCCACAGTGGAAGCAGCAACTCCACATAAAAGCTTTACAGTTAGCGATTATTTATGATCCTGGTAAAGTTGTGCTCAGCCTCCATCACCATGTCCTTTGACCCGTCTGAGGGGGGCACCTGTTATGTCAGGGTCTAAAAATATTTTCTCCTCTAGCCTGTGAAATGAAGTTGAACACAGGCTCCAAACTCAAAACAGACCCATATTAGCTAACAAGCTAAACCGACTCGGACAAGTCAGTTTTCTTGTGTGTTCTCTCAATAAATAACCAACAAAAGTGCAGACAGTGTTGGCTTCACAGCTTACTGTCTGCTATTTAAACACATACACACACAGTGCTAATAGTTCCACACATGAATATACAACAAGGGCATCTGTATTCCCTTTACATCTTAATGAGTGATGGAGAGCACGTGGAGGCTCGTGAAAAAAACACTCACCGACAAAATGACGCGCGACGCTCTTTGTCCTCGACGCATAAAACTCGGGAGTTTTTATTCGTTAGCTATAAAAAGTGGCCTCTCTCTCTCCACCACATTGCAAAATGGCGAGGATGGAATATCAGTCACGTGACTTTGGAGTTTGGGTCAGGTGACCAACGCCGTCTTCAGGTGCCGCTCGTAAACCGCGACGCTGTCGGAAACAATAGAGTTCAATAGGAAACAGTCTTCTTCTTCTCATACTTTATCAACATTGAACAATATCTGCGACGCAGTAGGAAGTGTAAACGAGCTATAAATATAACATAGTATTCGTGTGAAAAGGCTCATGGAAGCTTACTGGTTTTAGTTCACTGTTTTCTTTGTTTAAGGCCAAGGTCAGCGCAGCTGTAGCCTACGGGGAAGGAGGGTGAGAGACAGCAGAGCCAACAAGACCGACCGCCGTTACCTGGACTTCATTCACACCTTAGCAGAACCACAGACTGATCCCCTTCACCTCACGCTACACTGATATAAAGTTCATCCAAAAGGGGTCATGAGTATTAAATGCATCCATTACACCACTAATTTTACATTTGATCATCTTATAAAAAAAAAAAAACAAAACAAAACAAAACAAAAAAATTTTCATTGATATAATATTCAGATATTCTGAGAAACTGAATTTGGGGTTTTTAATTATCCTTAAGTCATAATTACCTAAACTGTTTGAGTAAATAACAGTGTGTTATGAGTTTTTTAAAATTATTGACATAAATAAGCGTTTACTAATGTCGCAACGCAAGCTTGACAATAGTTGTATCACTCGATCAAGTTGAGATAGAAAATATATTAGATAATGTGTCAATTAAAGCCCCAATTATTCAATGCTTTAGAAATATATGTATTTTTGATCTTATGTAATATCTACATTTTCTGAAATTACATTTTGGGTTTTTATTATAAGCCATAATCGTTTTATATATTTTATATATGCGTGACTCACATGACAAAAATTCTGAACTTTTTTATGGCATTCTAATTTCTTGAGCTGTTTTTGTATTGTTCCAGGATAGGTGGAAGAAGTTGTTTTCGAATTTCTTTTCTATCTGATAGGAAAGCCCAGACCATTACATTAAAACAATACGTTTACTGATCCCTCAGAAAATCCCAGTATTTTTAATATTATTATCATTGTTGTTTTTCTTCATGCGAATTTGCAAAGGAGTATGACATGAGAAATAAGGAGCACAAAGAAAGAAGGCAAAAAAAAAAACAACAGACTGATAAAGTAGAAGTGAACATTTGTTCAACACTGTTTGTTTTGCTCTCAGTCTCGGGAGTGTCCTGAGGAGAAAGCAATTGTCAGGAGCAGAAAGAACCTTCTGTCTCCATAAATGGGCAGCAAAGAAGAGCCCAGCTGGTTGAAACTCCTGGATAAAGGATAGTTTAGGCCAGGCTCTTCAGTGACAAAATAAGCTGCTTTCAAGTTTCGCCAAAACTAAACACTGCCATCTAGTGGCTTTATGACATTAATGGTGCATGACTTACAGAAGGCAACAGAAATATACTTTATTGTCCCTCAGTAGGAAAATTCAGATATACCAGCATCAAAGTAACAGACAAGTTCACACAAAGGTAATAAGATCAAAACAATAAATGAGAAATAAGAGACTGGACAGTAGGGAAAATGTACAACATAAGTAAAAATACAGTAGTTATTCCAAACATATAATCAGAGTCAAAGGAATGTGTAGCTGAGAAAGATAATTAGAAAAAAAAATTTACAAAATATGCATGTAACAAAGGAAAAACTGACTGGAAATCACATGAAGTAATGCTCCATCATTTGAGCTGCAACAAAACTCTGTTTCTACATGTCTTCAAAATTACATATATAATTTCAAAAATGTTTTTCAAAAACCAAAGAAAAAATACCCAACTAGATGGTTTCTTTTGTCTCTTTGTTGTATAAACTAAAATACACCCCCAACATAATTCGTAGTAGCTTCCTGTTCATCAACGTGGTGAATGAAATCATTTGTTATCAGTGTTTTATAACCGTTTCTCTCAGTTAGTAACTCTAAAAGTATCATCCTATAAAATCAAATTATTTTAGTGATTTTTTGGTACATATATTCAATTGTGAGATTTTAAATACATTCGGCCCTTCTTCTAAAACCCCTCCCCTGAAAAAACAAAGAAAGTAAAACAAAAAAGAAATAAGGGATCTTAACTCTAGTGACTGTGTCAACTCAGTCCAAAACAAACAGATAGAATTATCTGTCCGAATTTCCTATATATTATCCTATTCTAAACTATATGAAAATTAGATGGGAATCCTCTTGTCACCTCCACGCTTGTGTGAATTCCTCAGTTTACATTGAAAGTAGTAAAATTTGTGCCTCAAATTCTGAAAATACAGTGGGGAAAAAGTATTTAGTCAGTCACCAATCATGCCAGTTCTCCCACTTAAAAAGATGAGAGAGGCCTGTAATTGACATCATAAGTAGACCTCAACTATGAGAGACAAAATGAGAAAAAAAAAATTCAGAAAATCACATTGTCTGATTTTTAAAAAAATTGTTTGCAAATAAGGGTGCAAAATAAGTATTTGGTCAATAACAAAAGTTCATCTCAGTACTTTGTAATATATCCTTTGTTGGCAATGACAGAGGTCAAACGGTTTCTTAAGTCTTCACAAGGTTGGCACACACCGTTGCTGGAATGTTGGCCCATTCCTCCCAGCAGATCTCCTCTAAAGCAGTGATGTTCTGGGGCTGGCGGTGGCAACACGGACTTTCAACTCCCTCCAAAGGTTTTCGATGGGGTTGAGATCTGGAGACTGGCTAGGCCACTCCAGGACCTTGAAACGCTTCTTACAAAGCCATGACTTTGTTGCCCTGGCAGTGTGCTTGGGATCATTGTCATGCTGAAAAACCCAGCCACGTTTCATCTTCAATGCCCTTGATGATGGTAGGAGGTTTGCACTCAAAATCTCACAATACATGGCCCCATTCATTCTTTCACATACACGGACCAGTCGTCCTGGTCCCTAAACAGAGAAACAGCCCCACAGCATGACGTTGCAACCTCCATGCTTCACAGTTGGTATGGTGTTCTTTGGATGCAACTCAGCATTCACTCTCCTCCAAACACGACGAGTTGTGTTTATACCAAACAGTTCTACTTTGGTTTCATCTGACCATATTACATTCACCCAATACTCTTCTGGAACATCCAAATGCTCTCTAGCAAACTTCAGACGCGCCCAGATATGTACTGGCTTAAGCAGCGGGACACGTCTGGCACTGCAAGATCTGAGTCCCTGGCGGCGTACTAACGGTAGCCATTGTAACTTTGATCCCAGCTTTCTGCAGGTCATTCACTGGGTGCCCCCTTGTGGTTCTGGGATTTTTGCTCACCATTCTTGTGATCATTCCGACCCCACGGGCTGAGATCTTGCGTGGAGCCCCTGATTGAGGGAGATTAGCAGTGGTCTTGTAGGTCTTCCATTTTCTGATTATTGCTCCCACAGTAGATTTCTTCACACCCAGCTGCTTGCCTATTGCGGATTCAGTCTTCCCAGCCTGGTGCATCTCTACAATTCTGTTTCTGGAGTCCTTCGACAGCTCTTTGGTCTTCATCATAGTGGAACTTGGAGTGTGACTGTTTGAGGTTGTGGGCAGGTGTCTTT
>CAEGAE010091436.1:0-11809 GCA_903067095.1 Girardinus metallicus | reverse complement strand
TGAGAGGCGGGGTACACCCTGGACAGGTCACCAGTCTGTCGCAGGGCAACACAGAGACACACAGGACAAACAACCACGCACACACACACACTCACACCTAGGGACAATTTGGAGAGGCCAATTCACCTGACAGTCATGTTTTTGGACTGTGGGAGGAAGCCGGAGAACCCGGAGAGAACCCACCATGCACAGGGAGAACATGCAAACTCCGTGCAGAAAGACCCCAGGCCGGGAATCGAACCCAGAACCTTCTTGCTGCAAGGCAACAGCTCTACCAACTGCGCCACTGTGCAGCCCCGTTGTAAAAACAATACAGTAAAATTTACTGCAGGTTGTTTAGTTTTTATACATTTACCGTATATAAAATATTGTCACACGGAGGTCGCCATATTGTTTACGTTGCAGTGCATTGTGGGTACATGAATGTCAGTTTCTATATGCTAACTCCGTCCAGCCGGAAACACTCGTTTTAACAGTCGATCCTTCCAATTTGAGCCGGAATGCGTTGAAATGTGAGGTAATGCAGAAACGACCAGAGGAAATGAAGATGGAAAACGGAGGAAGAGGAAAGATTTATCCCAAAATGTCGGAAAGAAGAGCCCACCTGCAAAGAACCTAACTTTATAACTGTTTTTACGGTAAGCATCAGGGTCAAAATATCTCAGATATATACGGCTTGTTGACACAATTTAAAGATGCAGCGTCATTACTTTAAACATGCATTCATTAGCTTCCTGTTTGTTTTAATGTTAGCTCCAGCTAACGGCTTTAGCTCCAGCTAACGGCTTTAGCTCCAGCTAACGGCTTTAGCTCCAGCTAACGGCGTTAGCTCCAGCTAACGGCGTTAGCTCCAGCTAACGGCGTTAGCTCCAGCTAACGGCTTTAGCTCCAGCTAACGGCGTTAGCTCCAGCTAACGGCTTTAGCTCCAGCTAACGGCGTTAGCTCCAGCTAACGGCGTTAGCTCTACTTAACATTTTAACAGATATACCTTGTATAACAGCTCGTGAATCAATCCAAGACATAACATTTTTCAAGTACTTATGAGTTCAATGAATAAATTTCAACACATTTAGGCCAACATGTTGCACTCAGCCCTGACCTCTACAGATTCTTCACTTCCTGACTGTACAACCACACTTTTTACACAACGTCTCTGTAAAATGTGCAGACGCAGACCGACCTGCTCCTTAATGCTGCTGAATGATGAATGGCTGGTCTGGTGACAATGTGGTGTGAAAATATCCACTTTCCGGATGACTACAAAACCAAACAGATTTCAGACAGAAGGAAGCACAGAGAGGCCATGAACAGAAATGACTTGGTGAATCTGCAAAACCTCCGTTTGTACATTTGTGTCTTTTTGGCCTTTTTATAATTTTCTTCTAAATGTGTTTTACTTTTCAGGTTGTCGCTGCAGTGTGAGTGACACCGTGAACATTTTCCGCACTGTTGGCGTCAGCTTTGAAGTTTCTCCCTACTGTTTTCATCACTACCGGTCACGGTAACACCACCTACCCGGTTTCCTCCCAACCTACAGACTTTCCACACACACGTTGGGACGGAGACAGTCAGTATGTTCGCCCATTTGGATTATGACGTTTTCAGGATATTTTGTAGAAAACTGAATAATAAATGAATTTGTTTCTGACCTGTTGGCTGACCTGACTCTGCCCCGTCCTCTCAGTCTACGGCAGCTTTTCTGAAGTTGTGGTCTGTGGGCGCCCCCTAGGGATCTGCAAGGTACTGCATGTAAACAACCGTTCACTTGTCGTGGCCTCGGGTCAAAGTGCAACGCTACAGCTAACTTACCAAGGGATTGTGTTTAAAATAATATTGGATAAATGGCTTAAGACTAAAAAGAAAACCTGAAGATACCGGTGGAAAGTTTCTCAGGATGAGATGCAGAGCTTTTGTTTTTGAATACTGTGACTGTAACTCGGTGCTGCATCTTAACACCTAGAATGACACTTTTTACGTTATGCTTCTAAGTGACAAAGCTCTAAAACCTTATTAGTTCACACAACACTCGTAGTAAAGAACTTTTTTATTGGAAAGCTTAGAATCTTTCAGAATCTGCAGACAACTCAAGTAGGCTTTATTGTGGCCAGTCACATTTACAAAACAGAGCCACCTTTCACATTAGGCGGAACAAAGGCAAATGAGTTAAGAGCCCAATATTTTAATTTCAGGTTGTGTATATTAAGGTGTTGTGTTCTTGTGGGGCAGTTTTAAGTCAGGTTGTCCGTGAGGGTTTGTTAAACGGGGTAAGTGAAGATTGTGCAGCTGAATGTCGCATCAGTTTTAAATGAGAGTAAATATATTTGGATGTATTTCTGCTGGTACGTCTAAATGTGATGATCATATTTTGAGCTTCTCTTAAAATGGCATTTAGCTTAGTCACATTATAGATTCTCTGCAAGCTTTGCTAACTTAAAAAACGTGACAGTTTGATTAGTTGAATAAATCGCTCTCCATGCAGAACAGTTTTATTTATTTTTTTAACATATATTCATACTTTTCTCACTATCTTTTTTTTTTTTTTTTTTTTTTTTTTAGCCGTTGGGTTAAGCGATCCTTAAAAACCACCTAAAGCTGCATAGTTGATAAAACTGAAGTTTGACTGGAGATAAAGGCGTGTTGCAAAACAGACTGAGTTTTATCTGAGCCACATCGGCGTGAATCTCACGGTACCAAATACTGGCACACAGCCTGTCAATGTGCCACCGGTGCTTTTTATGCATTACTAGTTACTTTTTCATTTCCTCTCGTCCATTTTTATAGTACATGTTTTTCTTACTTTAACACGATGCAAATATGATGCTGTTATGAAACGTGTCATAATCTTTAGATTTTAGTTCATGCTGCCGATGTTTAGCTTTTCATGCATTTGTGCCGGTTTTGAGATATTTATTTTGACATGCTTTTCTTTGATCTTGTCCAAACTAACGACTTTTTTAATGCTTACATTTAGCAGTATTTCTTTCAGTAATGTATTTAAGCAGAAATACCGTCGTAATGCAAAATGTGCTAATTTATTCAGCGCCGTTCCTCAACAGGAAACTTGACCACATCCAGGGGCAAATATTCAAGTTAAACTTACAGACTTTATTTTTCATTACTGCTGAATATGTATTAACTAATCTGACTCATTTAAATGTCTCTTTATCACAAACTGAGGCATGATGGGTGTGGCGGCGCTTCCTGTGAGTAATGAGGTCAGTCCGGCTGAAAGACGCCAACAGTTGATGATTTACTGACACATAATCCGTCCAAAGCTAAAACTCACTGAAGCTTCATCCTCTTTCTCAGCAGATTTAAGTTAAAGTCACAACACATAAAGTGTGAGAAGGAAGTTATTGAGGGGTTTCAAGGAAATGTCGTCTTTCCTGTTACATGAATACATGACACCAATTTTCCATTCTCAAATAGCTTCTCAAAAATATCAGAAGACTTTCTGTAGTTACAGTTAAAGCAGAAAATAAAATTCTGTTGTGCGACTCAACCGTGGGGAAGGTTTTTGAAAAGGCTCATTTTCCAGACATCAAAAAACATCTGGATGGTTTTATTAAGAGCCTTTTAGACGCAGTTGAGACCCAAACGGATCTATCAGAATGTGCAAAAAGTTAATTTTGGATAATAGATCCGCTGTTTGACAACATGAAATAGACTTAATGATCTCCAATGTTAATGGCTTTACTGAAATAAAGCCGGATGTCTTACTTAATACATAGGACGTAAAACGGATAGTTCATTTCAGGAGTGGCCAGTGGCATCACAGACTGTTATGTTTATGGGGGAATTACTTTATTGTAGTTTGGTCTGACATTAAAAGTAGTTTGATGATCTGAAACATTTCAGAAGGATGAGTAAGAGGTCAAATAGTCGCACAGCGCTGCTGCTTTCACCTTTGATACCACAAGAAAGATTGTAGTTGTGTGATGGGGCGACGGTTTGTCTTGGTTACGGTTTCTGTTCATGTCTGTGGGTATTCTTGGTATTGGTTCGGTGTAACTCTACTGTCTGTTGCTCAACACATTTCCTACCCTTAGCGTCAAATTTTAAATGTTTCTGGAAGTTTTTTTTTTTTTTTTTTTTTTTTTTTACCTTTTTGGCTGTTTGTAAATTTGAAAATGGTTTATATTCACCATTTTAACTCAGGATTTGGTTCTGCATTCATTTATCTTAAAAGAGAAACCAAAACAAACGATTTTATGTCACTGCAGTTCAGAATCTGAATCAGTTTTATTTGCTTGCTGCACAAATTCAAACATTAAGCAGGTCAATTTATTTATACATCACATAAAAACCACAGATGTTGACCAAAGTGTCGTACAAATCAATAAAGTGAAGCAAGGAAACAACAATAACAACAATAAATAGATACTTATATTAAGGTTAAAACAAAATACTAATATACTGTATAAACTTTCATAATAAAAGATTCTGAAACTGCCTGAATCAAACAGAATAAAAATGGGTCTCAACAGTCCAAGTAAATGTGTAAACTTTAGAGGAAATAAAAGTGAAAGAGCGACGTGTTCGTCTATGTTTGTGTGTGGAAACGTGTTTTTAATGTGAAGTTGGAAAAGTTCAAACATGTTTTTTAGGTTTTAGAGTTGATTAGCTGACTGTCTGTAGCGCTGAGCTAAAAGTCTGAACAGTTTGTGTCCAGAATGTGTGGGATCTGCTGCTGAGCCCATTAAGGGATATGCAGAGTTTTTATTCTTTTGCTTTCCCTAATGCAGCTGCTCAAGTGTAATAAGACATTTGCACTGGAAACTAGATTAAAAAATGAGGTAAGATTTTTATCCATCCTGCAGAATATCTTCCTGTCATCGATGTTTTTCTTTATCTCTGTGTGCAGATGCACCACAACCACCTGCTGCTAAGGCTCTGCAGCCTCTACGCTGATGGTAGAGTGATTTGACTAGGCCGTCCTCGGGAGGAGACATCTTTGGAATATTTTTATCGTAACTGAACCCCTCGGCCTAAACGTGATGATGGCTGCATGCAGGGCTGAAGCAGCGTCGGCCAGTTCTACCCTCACAGCAGACAGATGAGTTCTTCTTCACTCCAACCAGTTTTTATTTTCATTTTTAAACAGTTTCATTTCTAAAAACTTTTAAAAACATGACATTATTTCCAGACAGTTTCCCAGTCCCACTGAGCGTGTTGCAATTATGACGCAAACAAGCCATCCCAGTCATTTCATACTAAACCAGTGTGTTTTCTATAACTTTAATAAATGTTTTGATTTAACGTTTTTATTATTCTTTTTTTTTTTTTAATTCTAGCATTCACTTTGAAAGTGAAAGACAGCAGCAGTTACCGCAAGCAGTCCCACTGATTCCACTCTCTCATAAACATTTCTGCATCAATGAAACGCTGAGCTCGGCTAAAACATGCAAAACGAACCTGAAGTCACCAAATTATGATCATGACTTAAAAACAGAAAACAAGTATTTGAAGATCTTTGGTCTCAAGATGAAGGTTGGATTGTCCACTGAGAAAAAAACAGAAACTTTTAGAGACAAAACTCTTTCAGATTCGCACAACTTCACGTTTACTGCGTTCATAATTACTGACCCTCGTTTAGCTCAGAATCCGTCCCTCAGTTAATCAAGCTTGGCATTTCTGTTGCATCACTTTTCTGCATGTGTGGTCAACCACAAGCGACAGAAGTGAACTCTGCAACAGGAAAAGGAAAACGTCTCGCCTGTGTGCGGCACGTACAACATCTGAAAAATAATCTCTTTTTTTAAGTAGGATGAATTCAGATAAGGAAAGTTTCATGCAAAGTGTTGCAAAACGAATGCTGGAGTGTCAGAAATGAGAGAGGTGTCATGTCAGTTCTGAGCTGATTCCCATCGCTATGGTTACAGGCCTTTAGCTCGTTAGCAGCCTGAGCTTTCGCATGTTTCCTGTTCGCACATTCAAACGATAGCAGTAAATTTAGTTTGCCGTTTCTATTTTTCAGCGGCGTAAGGTAATAACGTTGAAGTCTTGGTTTGCAGGTCAGTGTTAAAATAAAATGCTTGACAGAAATGAGCTGATCTAAACGGGGAGGTTTAAAATTCAGTTTTCCCTTTCTTGAAGTTTTCATGAATTTCTCACATTATTTACTTGTATCTAGTTTTCTGAAAACTTTTTATTATTTCTTGCACATTCAGTTCTGCATCTAATCCTGGCATGAAGAGCTGAAAGTCCTACAAAATATGAAATATTGTTACTGCTGATCACAGCCGAGTAATTTAGCAACATTTCCTCACAGCAGGCCTCAATGGAGGGAAGGTTAATTTAAATCATATAGAGTAAATCGTCCCTATATGAGTTGTTGTCCTGGATATTCTCTGTTCAGAAATGCTTTCTGGAGCAGAATCATAGTCAGAGTATTTAAAGCAAAGCTCTAAAACCTGCATTAATGTTTAATACACGCAGATTAACATGCAGTTTTTATGGGGGGGTTTTAGGAAAGTGTTTCGTGCCTATTCAAACGCTGATATCCGAAATATTCTCTTTTCAAAAAGGGAAATTCTCCAGATGAAAAGTCCATTCTGCATTTATAGCTGGGAGAAACATCCTGTGTGTTGCAAGTGAGAATAAAAAACGGTCAGAGAGAAAATCAGACAGGAAGCTGGAGTTATTTTAATCCAGTCCAGATCGACTTCAAGCTAGAGTTCAGTTTGCTCTTTAGTTTTCTGTCTGCTTTGCTTTGCATTGAAACCAACTGTCTGTAAATCCTCCATCTGCTCTTTTGCATTAAAAAAACTTTTTTTAAAGTTAAACGCTCCAGACAGAAATTTCAAAAACTTAACAAGAAAACCAACAGCTTCCTTCTTCTGCTTCTGCTTCTGCTTTTCTTTCTGGTCTTCTGTTTTTTCCCAAACGCTGCAGTTTGGGTTCTAATCTTATCTAAACTGACTCGTCCAGGGAAAATACTCCTGAAATTTAAAGTTTTGTTTTAAAAGAAATCAACGTTTGTGCAGATGTAAAGCAGCTCATCCCATTTTTTTTATGCTTTTTGCTACCAAAACTTTTGCATAAATCAATTGAAACACAACATCTGACCACTGTTGATGCAGTCGGCTCGGTTCTTTTTATCCACTGGAATAATAAACTGAACTTTAAAAACATGCAACTGACTTTGGATTAAACATATTTCTGCAGATACGCTGAATGTGTCTGTTTTGTAAATTGCATTCAGGCACTTGTTGTGAATTGATGCAATATAAATAAGTTGAATTTAAGTAAATATTGCAATTTTAAGGATAAATATGTGTTTTACATTTTAAAGTATGCAAAAAGATGGAGGAAAATAATTTTACTCTATAAGACTAATCAGAGCAAATTGTGTTTCAGTGGCTGGGAATCAAACTTTGTACATTAAATAATCAACATTTGATCTCAGTACTTAATGATATATCATAGAAAATGATCAGGTCGTGTTACTGACATGAAACTTTCAGTCCTACGAAAAACTAGAAATGCTAAACTGTCTGTTTCCAACTTTTTCAGAGAAATTTCTCCCAACTTCGCGAAAGAATCAATGACTGTTTTTCCTCTGAACTGTGCAGAGAGGAAATGATTCAATTTAATCAAAATCACCAATTTTGATGGAATTCTTCCTCGATAAAGTTCAATAAAATGAATGCGTGATCATTTTTAGAGTCAGGTTAGAATAAATCTTGCAGGACAAACTGAATGTAAATCATGTGAATGGCTCTGCTGACCCGACGCCAAGTCATTTCCTGTCACTCCTCTGAGGTTTTCCATTTGACCTCAGTGATGGCATTTCCTCCACTCTCTGAAGTTTCACTATGTCAAAGTGAAATAAAGGTTTTTACAACTACAAAAGAGTAAAAAGTCAAATGTATCTGCAGCAGAAAAGAAACAGGACATCAGAATGTAGCTCCAGTATTTTATTTTTTTTGTGGACATTTTGTAGAATAGAGAGGAAAAATAAAATGTGCAAGTAAATTTTGATACTTTGAATATTTGATTCTATTGTTTTTGACATTGATAGAATATTTATTCTATTTATTTGAGGCCTGTTTGTTTGGCTTTCCTCCAGGTCATCCAGTATTTGGCACATGCATTTTGTTTCTTAAGCATTTTTTAATTGTTAAATGTTTAATTTCCTCACTAACTTGGCCATGAGGATTTGTGAAATTGAGAAAATAACAACTTAAAATTTGGAATATTGGTAAGTTGACATTATTCTGGTAATATTACAACTTCATTCTTGGAAAATTATGACTTTATGCTCACGTTACTTTGGCTTTATTCTGGTAATAATTCAAGTTGTATGAGAATATGAGAATTATCATTCTCATGATATTATGGCTTTATTCATGTAATCTTATGATTTTGTTCTTGTAGTTAAATTTTCTTTCTCTTAATTTGGTCCTGATATTCTGTCGTAAGGATGGGACGCTCCCATGTGACGAAGTATTGAGTTTTATGAGACATAGCTGTTTGATTTGCCACTAAACTGCAAACCAAACCAACATTTAAAGAAGGAAGGGACCATTGTTTGTTTAGCTACGTTTGTGTCGTCATCCCTGCAAATGAATGAGAAATGAAACTCCCTGTATAAATTCCACAGGCTGGGATTTGAACCCAGAACCTTCTTGCTGCCCCAGCTTCAAACAAAAAGGCCTAAATAAAGTAAAACAGCAATGTCCCGCTGTTCAGCCCTAAAACTGCAACTTCTTCTTCCATCTCCAGCTGCTGTGGTTCTTTCTCTCTGCTGAGTCAAACCAACCTGTTCCCCTCCCCTCCTGTGGGGGCGCTGCCCCGAGAACCACTGAAGGAAACGACATGAAAACCTCCGAAGACACTGAGCGCAACTTCCAGAACAAAATGTAGCTGCGTCAGATTTTAGCGGTTGTTATTTTAGCGTTTCTCTTTTGTTTTTGGTAAAAGACTAAGAACCATTTCTCCTGCTAATGCTAGGTTAGCATCTTTGTTTTGGCTGCATTTTCCCAGAATGCCCCTCTGTATGCATTCAAACCGCACCAGAGACTCTTCAACCGAACTGAGACCGAGGTTTGTAGGACCAGATTCGATGTTTTTGGTTCGATTACCCATTCACACCTCCCCAAGTGAACCGGACTGTTTCAGCTACATGAACTGGAGTTTGATTAAAGCGGATCTAGCGCATAAAGGATGTTTTGGCTTTTGCCTAACCTCCGGTCCAAGGTTTCCTTCCACCCCCTCAGTGAGGAGCTCCCTATTTTTGACTCAACTTTCCGAAAGAAACCTCCTGATGAAAGCGTTTCCGAACAGCAAAGTTTTGGGTCGTTTGGCGGAATTCCCCTGACGCCAGCATCTCTTTCTTTCTTTCACATGCTCAGAGTTGAGGAAATCGGAAGATGACTAACCAGGGAGCCGCTTCTGCTTTCTGGCCGTTAAGTAGAGAACTGACGTCCATCCAGCCGTCAGTTCTCAGCAGAGCAGCAGAGCGGCGGACCAGAACCGAACAGTTTCCCCAGCAGTTCTTCACAGTCACTGAAAATGATCCGGTTCGACGGTTTGTTGAAGGCTGCGCTGGTCGCCGTCGTTTGGGCGGCCGCTTCTGGACACGCAGGTGAGACTGAGTCAAAGTTCAAAACAATTCAGTTTTTGTCTTGAATTGGAAATGATTTGAGACTTAGAGCTTTTTTAAAAAATCTTTATTTTCAGATGAGAAGTTGGCCACTTGCTGTGAAAAAGTGAACGGGAACGAGATCACAGAGCCGATCCAGGGATTCCTGTTCCAGAAAGCCAACTATCCGTGCGTCCAGGCGATCATGTGAGGATTTTCAGTCCAAAAACTAAAAACTGCAAATGAGATCTTTAATGAGAGAATTTTACACTTTTTACTCAGAATGTGCAAAATAATAAAAGGAGACTCAACATGGCAGAAACATGAAATCTTAAATATTTCTCTCTACTTTCTAGTGCAAATATTATAATACTGGAAATAAGATTAAATTAACTTCAAAGTAACTTTGGAGCAAGAAATAAGAGTCAATGATTTCTTAAAGTCATTCCACTTTCAGATTATTTCACTTATAAGATGGAAAAACATCTTATTATAAGTGGAACTGGTATTTTTTTAAACCAATAATAAGGGATTATTTACATAAATAAGCTCTTATTTCTTGCAAATTAATTTTGTCTTATTTTATGTGATCTAAGATATTTGCACTAAATCTAGACATAAATACTTGGTCATATTTTAAGATGCAAACCTTCATTCTTGAATTTAATTAGATTTTTATAAAATGTTTGTTTTCCCTGCAGCTTTCAGACGGAAAGCGGTCTTTACTGCAGTCAGGTGTCGGCGCCCTGGGTTAGAAAAAAGATCAGCCAACTCAGGTTTGTGGAAAATAAACGCTGCTAATGCCGCTTGTCCTTCTGTTTCACCCGTCTATAATGTGTATGTCTACGTTTCCTGTAACAGGGCAGCGAAGGCTCAGTCAAAGAGTGCGGCCAGTTCCTCTCCGTCAGCCGTCTCCCTCCTCTCCATCATAACCTCCACCGCCGCCGCTCCGCCCCCCTCCACCCTCCCTCCTTCCTCCTCCTCTCCTTTCTTCAGCTCCTCCTCCGGGGTTTCATCCGGCGATTCGTTTTCTGGGAGCGAGGAGGACGAGAGCTTCGTGACCTTCATGACCTCCGCCTCTGGCGACAACAACTGAACATGTTTCATCAGCACCGGAGCAAACAGCTTATTTATGTTGAATTACTTTAGGATTTTTAGTTTCTTTCATTAACTAAATTATTTATTTGGTTAAGTTAAATGTGCTGTTCTGATACAGTGAAGGTTAATATTTATTACCTTGTGTGTTTATAAACATTTGGAGTAACTTATGAAGCAGTTCGGACATGTTGAATGTTTACTCATTTAGTTATTTGTGAAAATGTTTGGAACTTAAGAAACTTGAATGCTTTAACTTTGTACTCTGAAGGAAAAATCTGGGAAAATAGGAACTAATAAATATTATTTTATTTAAAATATTTGTTCATTTTGGTTTCCATCTCGTATCGTCGTCAGTGGCTCTTAGGTTCAAATCCCAGCCTGCAATGCAAAAACACAAAATCTTACCAAGTATTTATTATCTAGTTTCTAGTGCAAATATCTTAGTGCACCTGAAATAAGACAAAACTCACTTACTAGTAACTTTTAGCAAGATATAAGAGTTTGTTTTATGCACATTGTCTCATTTACATAAAACAAGTTCCACTGGCAAATATTTATCCCCTAAAAAAGGTCATTTTCTAAGAAAACTAATTAATCCAAAACTTTACAAAGTATTTTTACATTTAAGCTAAAACCCATCAGGTTTTATAGTTTTGGCTTCACTTGGCTCAAATTCACTAAAGGAATTTAATGTTGTTGCATTTTGGGAAATAAAAATATTACTTTTCACCTGCATGAACAGGTTTACTTGTGTCCTTAATGTATTTAAAAAGTTAAACGGAAAATCTGCAGAATGTGTCAAGATTTTAAAATTGTTTAATCGTCAGAATAACTGATTACTAAAATAATAGCCCTAAAAATGCCTCAAACTGATTTAAAAATGTAAGTTTGTCTTAAATACAATAACCACTGGTATTAAATTTTGTTGTGACAGGAGTATTTAGTCTCGTACATTCAGTGTAGTAGAAACGGTTTGAGTTTCGTGCAGAAAACTGCGATTTGTGACTGAAGGCGGTTGCAGCTAACGCTAACTAGCTAGCTAGTGCGCTAGCCTTTTTGCGCCTGATTTGTGACTGAAGGCGGTTGCAGCTAACACTAACTAGCTAGCTAGTTCTCTAGCCTTT